>ONZH01031010.1:0-38261 GCA_900303285.1 Rhinella marina
AGGTCTCACCTCTTGGGCCCTCCACAAATTTATCAAGGTTCTTGGGCTCCAAATTACTCAAGGGTCTCACCTCTTGGGCCTCCACATAATTTGTAAGAGGTCTCACCTCTTTGGGCCTCCACATAATTTTATCAAGGTCTCAACCTCTTTGGGCATCCAACAAATTTTTAACAGGTCTCACCTCTTGGGCGCCTCCACATATATTTTACTTCAAAGTCTCACCTTTGGGGCCATCCACAAAATTTTTAACAGGTCTTCACCTCTTTGGGCCTCCACAAAATGTTTAGAGGTGCGTCACCTCTTGGGCCTCCACAAAATTTATCAACGGTCTCACCTCTTGGGCCTCCACATAATTTGTAAGAGGTCTCACCTCTTGGGCCTCCACATAATTTATCAAGGTCTCACCTCTTGGGCCTCCACAAAAATTTTTAACAGGTCTCACCTCTTGGGCCTCCACATAATTTTATCAAGGTCTCACCTCTTGGGGCATCTACAAAATTTTTAACAGGTCTCACCTCTGGGCCTCCACAAAATGTTTAAGAAGGTCTCACCTCTTGGGCCTCCACAAAATGTTATCAAGGTCTCACCTCTTGGGCCTCCACAAAATTTTTAACAGGTCTCACCTCTTGGGCCTCCACAAAATTTTATCAAGGTCTCACCTCTTGGGCCTCCACAAAATTTTATCAAGTTCTCACCTCTTGGGCCTCCACATAATTTGTAAGAGGTCTCACCTCTTGGCCTCCACATAATTTTATCAAGGTCTCACCTCTTGGGCATCCACAAAATTTTTAACAGGTCTCACCTCTTGGGCCTCCACATAATTTTATCAAGGTCTCACCTCTTGGGCATCCACAAAATTTTTAACAGGTCTCACCTCTTGGGCCTCCACAAAATGTTTAAGAGGTCTCACCTCTTGGGCCTCCACAAAATTTTATCAAGGTCTCACCTCTTGGGCCTCCACATAATTTGTAAGAGGTCTCAACCTCTTGGGCCTCCACATAATTTTATCAAGGTCTCACCTCTTGGGCCTCCACAAAATTTTTTAACAGGTCTCACCTCTTGGGCCTCCACATAATTTTATCAAGGTCTCACCTCTTGGGCATCTACAAAATTTTTAACAGGTCTCACCTCTTGGGCCTCCACAAAATGTTTAAGAGGTCTCACCTCTTGGGCCTCCACAAAATGTTTAAGAGGTCTCACCTCTTGGGCCTCCACAAAATGTTATCAAGGTCTCACCTCTTGGGCCTCCACAAAATTTTTAACAGGTCTCACCTCTTGGGCCTCCACAAAATTTTATCAAGGTCTCACCTCTTGGGCCTCCACAAAATTTTAAGAGGTCTCACCTCTTGGGCCTCCACAAAATTTTATCAAGGTCTCACCTCTTGGGCCTCCACAAAATTTTTAACAGGTCTCACCTCTTTAGCCTCCACACAATTTTTAAGAGGTCTCACCTCTTTGGCCTCCACATAATTTTTAAGAGGTCTCACCTCTTGGGCCTCCACATAATTTTTAAGAGGTCTCACCTCTTTAGCCTCCACACAATTTTTTAAGACGTCTCACCTCTTGGGCCTCCACAAAATTTTCCATGAGCCTCTGGCCAGCCCACGGCCTCTTCCTGCCTTTTGCGGTCCTACGCATCCCTCAACATCCCCACTGCTTTACCTGCTAGACATGACACTGGGCCAGGTCGGGTCACTGACATCTCTAGCGCCAACAATTTGGGCATTTTAAGGCTTCTGCATGTGTTTGAGTTGTTTTTACATTTTAAAGAAAACATGTCTGACCACATCTCACACACACACACAATGACAATTAGGGGTGGGGTCTATTTGCTTTCCCCCTTGCCTATGCCATCTGTGGTTGTCATAGGCAACGTGATTTTAAGGGGTGCAGAATTTCATCTTCTTTTTTAGTCTAGTCTAGTTTGGCTTGGGGTCCATGGCAATGTAGAGGAAAGAAGGTTTCCTTGTATGGTCTCACTTTACAGAGAGGTTACATTGTCTTTGGAGTGTATTGTTGAGAGGCTGTGATAGTGGCGTAATAGTGCGACTTGGGCGCGTTATATGCACCCAGACATGCTTCCCCTGCTGTCCCAGTTGCATTCCAGCAGTGTTGGCATCCTTTTCTGAGGTTTCAGGGTGGACTTGGTGACCTCCAAGTGGTCGAATTGAGATTTCCAAGTGGCGAGCATTTTTTTCCCATAGACTTTAAAGGGATTCGATATTCGGTCGAATAGTCGAATTTCGCGGTCTATTCGAATCGAATTTCGAACTTTCGAATATTTCACTACTCGCTCATCTCTAGATATAACATTTTACATTTTTGGTGAATAATCAACAACAAATGGGCCACAATTGTGAAGTGGAACGAAATTTATTGGATCATTTAAAAATGTTTTGTAATAATAAAACTGAAAAGTGGGGCGTGCAAAATTATTCAGCCCCCTTGCATTAATACTTTGCTGTGATTACAGCTGCAAATTGCTTGGGGTATGTCTCTATCAGTTTTGCACATCCAGAGACTGAAATTCCTGCCCATTCTTCCTTGCAAAACAGCTCGAGCTCTTTGAGGTTGGATGGAGAGCGTTTGTGAACAGCAGTTTTCAGCTCTTTCCACATATTCTCAATTGGATTCAGGTCTGGACTTTGACTTGACCATTCTAACGCCTGGATACGTTTATTTTTGAACCATTCCATTGTAGATTTTGCTTTATGTTTGGGATCATTGTCTTGTTGGAAGATAAATCTCTGTCCTAATCTCAGGTCTTTTGCAGACCTGAGCTGTGTTGCTTGTACACCAAGCATATCGTTTTGCATTGTTTCCAAAAAGTTCCATTTTGGTTTCATCTGACCAGAGCACCTTCTTCCACATGTTTGGTGTGTCTCCCAGGTGGCTTATGGCAAACTGTAAACGAGACTTTTTATGGATATCTTTGAGAAATGGCTTTCTTCTTGCTACTCTTCCATAAAGGCCAGATTTTTGAAGTGTTCGACTGATTGTTGTCCTATGGACAGACTCTCCCACCTCAGCTGTAGATCTCTGCAGTTCATCGAGAGTGATCATGGGCCTCTTGGCTGCATCTCTGATCAGTCTTCTCCTTGTTTGAGATGAAAGTTTAGAGGGACGGCCGGGTCTTGGTAGATTTGCAGTGGTCTGATACTCCTTCCATTTCAATATGTTCGTTTGCACAGTGCTCCTTGGGATGTTTAAAGCTTGGGAAATCTTTTGGTATCCAAATCCAGCTTTAAACTTCTCCACAACAGTATCACGGACCTGCCTGGTGTGTTCCTTGGTCTTCATGATGCTCTCTGTGATTTAAACAGAACCCTGAGACTATCACAGAGCAGGTGCATTTATACGGAGACTTGATTACGCACAGGTGGATTCTATTTATCTTCATCAGTTATTTAGGACAACATTGGATCATTCAGAAATCCTCAATGAACTTCTGGAGTGAGTTTTCTGAACTGAAAGTAAATCGGCCGAATAAAACTTTTCAGTTTTATTATTACAAAAAAAGTTTAAATGATCCAATAAATTTGTTCCACTTCACAATTGTGACCTACTGATTCTTCAACAAAAATTTTAAATGTTATATTTTTTTTTTTGCAGCCTGAAATGTGGCAAAAGGTTGAAAAGTTCCAGGGGGCCGAATACTTTCACACGGCACTGTATATGTGTGATTCACGTCCCCACCTATCCCTTGGTTGAACTTGATGGACTTATGTCTTTTTTCAACCATATTAACCCCTTCTACTAGTATGGCGCTGGGCGTGTGTTTAAAGATGATGCCCGCTCCTGAACACAGTGGGCGTCATGGCCGTGGGTGAAGTGCTGATTTATACAGCAGACACCCGCAGCTCATGTCCGTGACCAGCAGCAATGCCGATCGCGGACATTTAACCCTTCGGATGCCGCGGTCAAAACTGACCACCAAAAAACACCGGAAGCGTGCGTTGCTCCGCCTCCCCCGTGGGACTTTCGTGGGAACCGGAGTATGTTTACTGCAGCCCCTGTCATAGTCAATGACTGGAGGCTGCTGCATCGACTTTCCTATGGAGCCCTTTTGTGTAATAGCGCTCCATAGGAAAGCATAAAAATAATCATGGACTCCAATGCTAATGCATTGGAGTCTATGATATAAGCAATCAGATGATTGCTCGTAATAGTTCCCTATGGGAACAATAAAAAGTGTAAAAAAATTAAATAAAGTTTTAAAAAAAAACAAACATAAAAGTTCAAATCACCCCCTTTTCCAAAAATAAAAATAAAAGTAGTAAAAAAATTTAAAAAATACACATCATGGGTATCGCCGCGTGTGAAAACTCCCATACTATAAAAATATAAAAATTTGTTTCCCATACAGAAAACAGCAAAACGGAAAAAAGCGTCAAAATGGCCGATTCGCCATTTTTTGTCGCTTTTTTTCTAAAAAAAATTAAATAAAAAGCGATTAAAAAGTCATACACACCCCATAATGGTATCAATAAAAAGTTCAGATCGCCCGCAAAAAATGAGCCACCATACAGCTCTGTGCACATAATTACCCAAAAGTTATAGGGGTCAAGATATGACAAAAAAAATCCAACTTTATAATTATTTTATCACTATCAGAATGCAAGAAAAACTGTACATATTAGGTATCACCGGATTTGTACTGACCAGTAGAATCAAAGTAAATGGTCAGTTTTATTGAATATTGAACGCCGTAAATAAAAACCTGTAAAACTGTAGCAAAATTGAGCTTTTTTTTGCAATTTCACCTGATTTGGAATTTTTTTTACTGCTTCCCACTACACCATATGCAATATTAAATGGTGGCGTTGGAAAGTACAACTTGTCCCGCAAAAAACAAGCTCTCATACAGCTAAGTGAACAGAAAAATAAAAAAAAGTTATGGCTGTATGAAGGCAGGGAGCGCAAAACAAAAATGGAAAAAAAAAACCCTGGGGCTGAAAGAGTTAAATATGTAACTATCAGTGTTGATCGAGCACCTGTGTGCTCGTATGCTCGGGTGCTCTGGCCGAGCACTTGGCGGTGCTCGAGTGCTCGGCCAAGCACCCAAGCATAATGTAAGTCAATGGGAGTAAACCAGGCACCCCCTGCTCGGGTGCCTGGTTTGTAGTGGTCCCTCATAAAAAAAAAAAATGTGGCCAGGTATCTCACCGCTCTTATAACTGCTCCGCGGTCACTGCCTCCGCCTGCCCTTCTCTTCACTTGCGTCCTCCGTCTGTTGCAGGCTCTTGCCGAGCCGGCGCATGCGCACTGCACTGCCCATTGTGGGCACGGCATTGGCGTACCCACTGCGCATGCGCCGGCTGGGGGAGAGACTGGAATAGACGGAGGACGCAAGTGAAGAGGAGGGTGGGCGGAGGCAGTGACAGTGGCGGGGAGAGCGTGAAAAAAGCAGAAAAGCCCGGACTCCATGGTGGTGAGTTCCGCCTCCGGGCACTTCTAATTAGGGTGAGGGGAGGGAGGGGACTCGAGCATGGCGCACGAGTACACCCGATGCTCGGAAGAGCACCGAGTGTACCTGAGCGTTGGCATTCTCGGCCGAACAGCGAGTTTGACCGAGCTTGCTCGATCATCATTAGTAACTATATAACTATATGAACAATAAGTACATGTTTATGCATGCACAAAAACATGTGCATATATTAACACACATAAACCAAACTTGCAAACTCACCCAGAGGTTCCAGGTGGCTCCTGAAAGAAGAAGAAACCTCCTGGACTTCTGGAAATGTTGGCAGATCTCACAGACACAGCATGAAGAGCTGTTTTTTTTTTTCCAGAGAGCAGCTCTCTCTGTACTGTAACTGTATGTGGCTTGGGTTTCAGTGTCATTAGAGCCAAAAGTCCCTGCGCCCAAAAGGGGTGGGGCACTGCTGAAGAGGGGATGGAGCCTAGAAAAGGGACATGGGTCCACTTAAAAAAATAAATCAGTGACTTGCTCACACCTCCTAGAGGCCAACCATGGGAAATTGGCAAGTACGATGTAAACACACACAAACACAGTTAAAACAAATGTACATGTTATCTTCCTCTCAGGTCATTATTCTTCCTTCCACACCAATAGTATAATATACTAAATTTTACCTCTGCGCTCCTCAATATCAGCTCCATAACACATCCATTATGTATATATTTAATTGAACTTAATGTCAGTTGAAACAAACCCATAGGTCGCTTTCCTTTATAAAAAAAAAAAAAAGCACTAATTGAACAGATCAAGACTATCACCAGGAGAAAATCTTATTTTGAATAAGAACCAATTGAACAGTTTGAGGCTTCCTCCAAGGCAAAATCTTATTACGAAAAAGCACTAATTGAACTGTTCAAAGCTGCAAACTGTTCAATCAATACTTTTTTTTTTTTTTATAAAGGAAAGCTAATTTTCATACATTCGGGTTTCTGGGAAAAATATTCAAATTAGCTTTTCACCCAAAATTAATTCCAAGAAATTTTAGACTAATTCTGAATTGGTCAATTCACTCATCTGTAAAACAATTTTTGTAAAAACTGTTCTCATGTTAACCAAGGACTCTTTCCTCTCTATGCATTTCTTTAATAGAGTCAGAGTTATTACTACTATTTATTGGGCAATGCAAATGAATGTGTTAAGATATTTCATTTTCTCTACTTCACCATGTTATTGAACTATAACGTGTTATGAAAACAACATTATGTCTACCTGACAGTTTCTGCTACCTCGAAAACATGTGAAAAATCAATCGCACCGTCTGCTGTAAAATTTACAAATGCTCGAGGTATGTCTGGCAAGAAGAAACTAAAAATGCACGGCACATTACAGTTAATCAGGAGCAGTTACAGCCTAGAGTATAAACCCACCTGAGACTGTCAAAGTCAGTTAAGAGGCAAATCGGAGGTAGAGAGCAAAATTGTTGATCTTGTACCAATGTGTCTTGATAGTCTGCCAGTTACTTATTACCAGGTTATTGAGGCAGCAAATCAGCAGATGAGATGTTCTCTTACCCAGTGAAGTAGAATACAGAGGTAGAGGGCAATTAACTAATAAGGAAAGTGTACATGCATGACTTACTTTATGGTGGGATTTCAGTCTGTACAATAAACCTGAAATGGAGAGGGTCCATGTATACTGTAGGTCATTCCTTAGGCTACCTGCACTCGGCATGTATTATACATGGATTACAACACCAGTTCAGTAGATGCGATTTTCCACATTGTAAATTAACCTGTAGAGCGGATTTTAGATGAATATTTTATATTTATATTAAAGTATTTATATTATATATATATTATACTTGTGAGCAGATTTCATGCAAAAACTTGTCATTGCCTTCAAAGAGAAAAAAAAAAAAAAAACTTCTGTAGTGATTCCTTGGTTTTGGTTTTCTGCACAACATGGCCTCCTGTGATGATCTCTTGGGCAACATGACCGCTACAGTGAATCACAGACTGCAGAAAACACTTGGGACAAAGTCATCACAGGAGGCCGGTTGTACGGAGATTGGCATGGTAGAAAGGGAATAGCAATGGGAAGTATTCTCTTTTTTTATATTCTAATCAGCTTACCTTTTGTCAGCAGGTGAAATCTGCAGGCAAATTTGCACAAAGCATGAATTCCATTTTCAGTCTTTGTACCAGCCTAAGATGTTCCAAATGTATTAAGAGGTGTGTGCCTCTTAATAAATTTAGTGCATTTCACTTAGCTAAAATCTCCCGCACAGTATCCTGTTGGTTGTAAAAGGAAATGTAAAGTCAGTTTTGCCCATTTACTTAACAGTGCACTATTTTGCTTACCCTCTGTCCAGCCATATCTTTAAAGGGGTTGGCTATTTATTTATTTTATTTATTTATTTACTTATTTATTTTGGGCGAGGGGTTGTCAAACCATCTTCCTGGCCAGACCTGCAAAAGGGAAGCATACTTACTTCCTGCTGCAGGGGTCCCAGCTCCTTTACTCCCTGGCTTTGGCTGCTATATTCAGGTCTTCCACTGTAAACATTCACTTTGATGCCACTGCAGTGAGTGACTGGCTGCAGCTGTTGCCTGAACTACTAGCATCACATGACAAATTGACATGGTGCAAGGGTAACATGTCACCAGTGCAGTCAGTCATTGAATTTAGTAGCATAAAAGCAGACGGGCTGGGAACCTGGGTGTGAAATAGTTGGGGCTCTGTGGTGGGGAACAAGCAAATATGCTTCCATTTGGCAGATGTGGCTAGGGTGTGTGTGTGTGGGGGGGGAGTCAGGTGGTTTGCCAAAAAATCCCTCACAAGGTGGGCCAACCCCTTTATAGACGATCCCTAACCTCTGCTGACATGTATGCTTTAGTAACTACTTGCATTCTCTATGTAATGGCCATTCTGGAACATTTAGTCTTATCTAAACAGACATATCAGAAGGACCTTTGTAAAGGGGTTATCTCACAAATAAAAAAAAAAAAAAAACAAAAAAAACATTTTTTACACAAATCCGGAGGACTTGGTTACTTTTTTTTTGGGTGGGTAGCAGGTAATCAAGCACCTGCATCTCCAAGGTTACATGGGAATTAGCTATCGTTAGCCCCTTTCTCTCCTGCATAGAAAATAGTACCGTATTTTTCGCTTTATAAGACGCACCCGAAGATAAGACGCACCCCAGATTTTAGAGTAGGAAAATAAGAAAAAAATATTTTTCATCAGACCACATATCTGACCCCCCATAAATTTCAGGACATCACATCAGGCCCCCATCAGACCTCAGATCAGCCCAGCGTTCCCCCATCAGACCTCAGATCAGCCCAGCGTTCCCCCATCAGACCTCAGATCAGCCCAGCGTTCCCCATCAGACCTCAGATCAGCCCAGCGTTCCCCATCAGACCTCAGATCAGCCCAGCGTTCCCCCATCAGACCTCAGATCAGCCCAGCGTTCCCCCATCAGACCTCAGACCAGCCCAGCGTAACCCATCAGACCTCAGACCAGCCCACAGTGCCCCCATGAGACCACTCTGTGCCCCCATCAGACCTCAGACCAGCCCACAGTGCCCCATTAGACCACTCTGTGCCCCCATCAGACCTCAGACCAGCTCACAGTGCCCCCATTAGACCACTCTGTGCCCCCATCAGACCTCAGACCAGCTCAGTGCTCCATTAGACCACTCTGTGCCCCCATCAGACCTCAGACCAGCTCACAGCGCCCCCATTAGACCAATCTGTGCCCCCATCAGACCTCAGACCAGCTCACAGTGCCCCCATTAGACCACTCTGTGCCCCATCAGACCTCAGAACAGCTCACAGTGCCCCCATTAGACCAATCTGTGCCCCCATCAGACCTCAGACCAGCTCACAGTGCCCCCATTAGACCACTCTGTGCCCCCATCAGACCTCAGACCAGCTCACAGTGCCCCCAGTAGACCACTCGGTGCCCCCATCAGACCTCAGATCAGCCCAGCGTGCCCCATAACAATAAAATAAAAAACTTCACTTACCTGTCCAGCGTTCAGGACAGTGCAGCGCAGGGCCGGGAAGCCTGAGGAGCCGCGGCAGGACAAGTAAGTGAAGTTTTTTATTTTATTGCTATGGTGCACGCTGGTCTGATCTGAGGTCTGATGGGGGGGTGTCCCGGCCCCCCGGCAGCTAAAACATACAAGTGAGCGCTTCCATAATGGAAGCGCTCACTTGTATTCTTTTTATAAGACGCACTGCAATTTTCCCCCTACTTTTAGGGGAAAAAAAGTGCGTCTTATAAAGCGAAAAATACGGTAATTCACATATAGCCACAGAGATACTGTATGCATGGTATGTAATGTCCTCACAATGCCCTTTTCCACTGTCTAGAGGGAGATATAGCTATATACAGTGGCATATATAGAGAAGTTAGGGTCCCATAGCAAGGATCAAACCAGGCCCGCCACACAGGACAGAAGGATTTCCGCCAAAACCCCTTTCAATGACCCTTGGGCCATTTTTTCCACTGCTTCATTTTCTAAAAGTTGTTCCATTAGAGAGTGGAGTCCTGACCAAGTTTTCACCCCCAGTAGAAGAAGAGATGATCCTAACAGGGCCCCCTCTTACCCTGGGCCCCATAGCAGTCACATGGTCTGCCGCTATGGTAGTTACACCCCTGGCTATATATTTCTATGAATTTAGAAGTAGGGATGAATGAATGAAAGATGTCTGGGCCGCTTCACCTACTTCACTATGAGATCACTACACTAGCACTGAGTGGATGGGAAGACACTGAGTATGTTAGTCCACCAGTGAATGCAAGAGAAGGTGGACCAGAAGAATAAATAGCAGAGGGCACTAGCAGAGCTTAAATGTAATATACGTAAAAAAAAATAATAAATTTATATTCATGTATTATTTGTCGGATAGCCTAGTCCTACGTGTAAATAAAAGCTCCACTTTAGGTAATACATTTCTTATACAGCAATTACCTGAAAGGATGTCATTACAGAAGATGGATAGTTCAAACATCGCAATGTTATAACCATACATAGCCCAGTATATGACAAAGGAATTGTTTTAGGTGGTCCTTATATACTCCTATCACGCACCGCCTGTCAAGCCATGCACAAGACATAATAGATTATATCAGTTTTGACCTGAATGTCTCTTTAATGAGAGGTATTCTGGGTTGTATAGTAGGAAAGTGTTAAAACTTTATTTACAAGGACCATTTATAACTTTAAATGTGTATTGCTAGCATTTACATGCAGTCTCCACACTGTTCTCATTACTATGTTAAATTGTACAGCACATAATGACTGACACCCAGACAAGCACTCTGTTCAGTCATTCAGCACAAGAACTGCTCAGTGGAATAAATAGGGAAAAAAGCCTATTTATTTAAACCTAATATTGTTTTGTTACTCAACTTTACCATGTGAAGAAAAGCAAGATTTAGTCAATTAAATATTGCTATTACATAGAGTGAAACTGGCAGTACTTTTTGCCTGAAAGCTATGTCTTAGGCTGAGAATTAAACATCAATCTCCCGGCTGGCAGCAGCTATTGGGCAAACAGCCAGATCCGCTGAGAGTATGTATAACAAATAGTAGTCTGCCTGATTCATTTCACTCAGTGGAGATAGCATTACATCAAGAGACAGTAGAAATACTTTCCTACTTGCTAAGTTTTACATGTAGTAATATCCTAAAAGGTGCTGAGCACTGAAACACAAGTTATGCAATAACTTTCAGTAAGGAAAAGCTAATTAAGAACTTGCATTAGCATTATTATGATTCTGCAAACTAATTAACAATTAAGTGTGGAAAGTATAGACCTTACTATATCTATTTATCTAGCAGGCAAAAAGTGTAGTCGGATGGGCAGGGTTCAGAGTAGGAAAGGTATGTTCACAACAGTAGACAGGAAGGGGTCAGGGCTGAAAAGTTCAGGCACTACAGTAATTAAATGGTGGACCGGAATAGGTATACAAGTTCAAGACAAGACAAGGTTAATATCAAATAATACAGGAGAGCAGCTTATAGATAACTGGTAGCTAAAGAGCCTTATTGCTATGCATAGTGTCTTTGACCACAGAGCAGTTGCCTGAAAGAAGGTGAAGTGGTGAGGAGGCGGACACTGGGGACTGTGTCTGAAGCAGAAAAAGAAGCCCAGAGGCTAAGGTCAAGAAGGATCAGTGGGACTCTGGGTATGGGTAGAAGCATGGCATGGCTGTTCACCTTAAGAGTGCAAATTACTAAATTAATCAGATTCATTACATTTGAGATTAATTTCTGATGATTCCTGGAAAAAATGGCACCCAGTGCCATTTTACTGTTAATATTGGCGATGAAAACTATGAGGTAGAAAGAAGATGGAGGATCACATGATACTGAAAGGAAGTGGAGGGAAGGGCTTGCCCTCATTGGTTCTCAGGCTGCAAGACGGCCTCATCAGCTAAATTCCAATACAAAACCAATGCTCGACTTAGAGCGCTGCAGGTTCGTCATTAGGTGTGTACCTTTGACACACAGTCTGTAAAGTTAATAGAAAAACGTGTTGCTCCAATCCAACAGTTGAAAAACACGCCCTTAAAGGCACTCAGAGAGTTCCTTGGAAATGGTTGATTCCTGATTCAGTAACCTCGACTCCAACAGTGTACTCATCTCCTATAATTATAAGAAAACGGCCAACATAGTAAAGTCCCACAGGTTCTTCATCTTACAGTATAAGGCTTTTTTATTATACTCTCAATTTCCATCAAATCACAATCATATAAAGTGCATATTATTCCTTTCGTCAAATTCCCTAATGCCTACAGCGTCAGGACATACAGCGTGCACTATGACCTGATGCTGCACACAGTCAGATGACAACGCAGCATGGGCTGGATGAGAGACCAGCAAGCAGCAACTGCAGAAGAGGAGACCAGACATGGAGAACAGCAGTGGAGCAGAAGAGTCTGATCTGAGGTCTGAAGGGGGTCTGAGCATCTCATATGGGAGCCTTAGACTTTGATTTGGGGACCTGAGCATTTGATATGGAGTCTGCGAATCTGAAAAGGAGGCCTGAGCATCTGATATGGGGGCATGAGCATCTGATATAGGGATCTGAGCATCTGTTATGGGGGTCTGAAGATCAGATATGGGGGTCTGAGGATCTGATAAGGGGGTCTGAGGATTTGATATGAGGGTATGATCTGATATGGGGGTCTGAGGATCTTATATGGGAGTCTGAGGATCTGATATGGTGGTTTAATTTGAGGATTTGATATGAAGGTTTGATTTGACTATATGATTTGAGCTCTGATACGGGGGTCTAATCTGAAAGGAAGGTTGGTATTTTTTTATATTGTCACACATTATAGGGGGGTATTTTTGTACTGGTGCACATTGCAAGGAGGAATTTTTCTACTGACACATATCGTAAGGAGAATTATTACTACTTAGGGACTACAGGAAACATGTTGCTATTATGGGCACTATGGGGGCATTATAATTAGAGATGAGCGAACATGCTCGTCCGAGCTTGGTGCTCGTTCGAGCATTAGGGTATTCGTACATGGTCGATACTCGGACGAGCATATTGCGATACTCGAGGAAATGGCATCTTCCTCTTCCTGCATGTTAGGCGCCTTTTTCTCAGCCAATCAACATGCAGGAGAGTCTTTGGTACCCCCTAGCATCACGTGGGACCCCTACAAGTCGATAGAAGGATTGGCTGGCCAGATCAGATGACCTGGGAATATAAGAATCTGGTCCTGCGCTGCTCGCCTCAGACGCCACCTGGATGAGATTAGGGATAGAGCTGCTGTCTGTCAGGGAGAGTGTTAGGGCCTCAATTTAGATTTTGGTTAGGCAGGAATCACCCTCAAAGAAACCAACAGCCCTTCTAAGGGCTACAAGCACCTTTTTTTTGTCTCCTCCTGGCTGCTGGCTGGGACTTGTAGTGCAGCTACTGCCATCTTGGCTGCACACTGTGCACAGCGACTGGTGGCAGAAAGGAGACAGCATGTGGTCCACACAGACCCCAAAGAAATTGCCCAAAGTCCTCTCAGTACTCATTTTTGGTGCTGCTGCTGCTGCTGTACCTTGGCTTGCTGGGATCTGTAGTGCAGTCTAGGGAATACATTTTTTCTCTCATTTATATATATTACAGTCCAGTGAACAATTATGTAGTGTGCTGTACAGTAGCGTCAGTCTAGGGAATACGTTTTTTACAGTGAAAAATTGAGTGGTTTGCGGTACAATAGCCGCCATTTAAAGAATACGTTTTTTCTCTAAGTTATATATACTACAATCCAGTGAAAAATTGAGTGGTTTGCGGTAAAATAGCCACAGTCTAAAGACTACGTTTTTTCTCTCAGTTACATATACTACAGTGCAGTGAACAATTCTGTCATGTGCGGTACACTAGCCAGAGTCTAGAAAATATGTTTTGTCTCTCAGTGATATATACTACAGTCCAGTGAAAAACTGAGTGGTTTGCGGTACAATAGCCGCCATTTAAAGACTACGTTTTTTTCTCTCATTTATATATACACTACAGTGCAGTGAACAATTCTGTCGTGTGCTGTACAGTAGCGTCAGTCTAGAAAATACGTTTTTTCTCTGTGATATATACTACAGTCCAGAGAAAAATTGATTGGTTTGCGGTACAATAGCCGCCATTTAAAGACTACGTTTTTTCTCTCATTTATATATAAACTACAGTGCAGTGAACAATTCTGATGTGTGCTGTATAGTAGCGTCAGTCTAGAAAATATGTTTTTTCTCTCAGTTATATATACTCCAGTCCAGTGAAAAATTGAGTGGTTTTCGGTAAAATAACCTCAGTCTAAAGACTACGTTTTCTTTCAGTTATATATACTACAGTGCAGAGAACAATTCTGTTGTGTGTGGCACAGTAGCCACAGTCTAGTGGTGACACCAACAAGTGACCAAGTTAGATGAGGTAGCAAGTGAGCCACCCAAAAATTTACCCTGACACAGCATGGCGGTGAACCCAGAGTGACCAAGTTACACTGAGGTAGCAGATGAAGAACATAAAATCTTACCCTGACACAGCATGGCGGTGAACCCAGAGTGACCAAGTTAGACTTAGGTAGCAGGTGAAGCACATAAAATTTTACCCTGACACAGCATGGCGGTGACACCCCCAATTGACCAAGTTACTTGAGGTAGCAGGTGAGCCACCCAAAAATTTACCCTGACACAGCATGGCAGTGAACCCAGAGTGACCAAGTTAGACTGAGGTAGCAGGTGAAGCACATAAAATTTTACCCTGTCACAGCATGGCGGTGACACCCCCAATTGACCAAGTTACTTGAGGTAGCAGGTGAGTCACCCAAAAATTTACCCTGACACAACAGGGCGGTGACACCACCAATGCCTTGGTCAGACTGAGATTGCAGTCAAATGGCTGTAAATGAGCCTCCCAATTTGTTTTTCAGTGTCTGCAGTTGACCCTCCTGAAAAATTGTTTTTGAGTGTCTGTAGTTGACACTCCTAAAAAATTTATTGGGGAGAGGGCCTGTAGGTGGCCCTCTGTAAACATTGTTTGTAAAGAGCGCCAGTTGGCCCTCAGAAAAATTGCCTGTTGGCTCAGCGTTTGTGTGAAAAAAGGAGGAGGAGGAGGAGGAGGAAGAGAAGAGAGGATACATAAAAAATCTTCATGTTGAGCTGCTTTCCCCCGGTGGAGATTTGAATTCCGGTGAAATCCAGGCTTCATTCATTTCAATAATCGTCAGCCTGTCAGTGCTGTCAGTTGACTGGCGTGTACGCTTATCAGTGATAATGCCACCAGCTGCACTGAAGACCCGCTCTGACTACACACTAGCGGCAAGGCAGGCCAGCACCTCCAAGGCGTACAGCACCAGTTCAGGCCACGTGTCCAGCTTTGCAACCCAGTAGTTGTATGGAGCAGAGTGATCATGCAGGACGTTGGTATGGTCATCTAGGTACTCCCTCACCATCTTTCTGAACAGCTCCCCCCTACTCTGCCTAGACTGGGGACGGGTGACATAGTCTTGCTGGGGTGCCATAAAACTGGCAAATGCCTTGGAGAGTGTTCCCCTGCCAGTGCTTGACAAGCTGACTGCTCCCCTCCTCTCCCCCACTAGTTGGCCCACAGAACTACGTCCTCTGCCGCTAGCGGTGTCAGATGGGAAGGATAGTTTCAGCTTGTGCACCAGGGACTGTTGATATTGATTCACTCTCATACTCCTCTCCTCTACAGGAATGAGAGTGGAAAAGTTCTACTTGTACAAGGGGGTTCAGTAGGGTGAACACCCAGTAATCGGTGTTGTCAAAAATGCTTCTAATGCGAAGGTCACGGGAAAGGCAGCCTAACATGAAGTCAGCCATGTGGGCAAGAGTCCCAACATGCCAGAATTCCCTCTCCTCAATAGGCTGACTCTCTATTTCCTCCTCCTCCAACTCCTCCTCTTCAGCCCATACACGCTCAACAGATAAGAAGTAATGAGCATAGGTACCCTCTTCAGTCTCGCCAACAGTCTCCTCCTCTTCCTCCTCATACTCCACCTCCTCCAATACGCGCTGAGAAACAGACCTGAGGGTGGTCTGGCTATAAAGCAACGTATCTTCTTCCCCCATCTCCTGTGACAAGCGCAAAGCCTCTGACTGCATGCTGAGCAGTGACTTTTTCAGCAGATAAAGCAGTGGGATGATGACGCTGATAATGGCGGCATCGCTGCTGACCATCTGTGTTGACTCCTCAAAGTTGCTTAACACCTGACAGATATCAGACATCCACGTCCACTCCTCATTGTAGACTTAAGGAAGCTGACTAACCTGACTACCAGTTCTCGTGGAGGTTGTCATCTGGCAGTCTACAATCGCTCTGCGCTGCTGGTAAACTATGGCTAACAAGTGTAATGTGGAATTCCATTGTGTGGGCACGTCGCACAACAGTCGGTGAGCAGTCAGTTGTAAGCGCCGTTGCACTGCCCTGAGAGTGGCAGCAACTGTGGTTGACTTGCGGAAATGCGCACAGATGCGTCGCACCTTGGTGAGCAAATCAGACAAATTGGGGTAGGTCTTGAGGAACCGCTGAACCACAAGATTGAACACGTGGGCCAGGCAGGTTTTATATGCAGTGTTTATATGGGTTGTTGTTACTTTGGGAAATAGTATTAGTGTATAATGGCACATGTGTGAGTGTGCCAGGTTGCAGAGCCGCCACCAGGTTACGCCCGTTGTCACACACAAACATGCCTGGTTTGAGGATCAGCGACGCCAGCCAAAGATCGGTCTGCGCCGTGATGCCCTGTAACAGCTCTTGGTTGGTGTGCCTCTTGTCACCTAAGCTCAGCAGTTTCAGCACCGCCTGTTGACGCTTACCCACGGCAGTGCTGCTGCCCTAGAGCTACCGACCGAAGGCGCCGTGCTCACAGATGGTAATTGAGAGTAGGAGGAGGAGGGGTTGGAGGAAGAGGCATAATAAGTCTGAGAAACCGTGACCGAGGTAGGCCCCGCAATCCTCGGTGTGGGCAGTACATGAGCGACCCCAGGGTCAGACTCGGTCCCAGCCTCCACCAAGTTAACCCAATGTGCCGTCAGGGAGATATAGTGCCCCTGCCTGTCAGCACTTGTCCACGTGTCCGTGGTTAGGTGGACCTTCTCAGTAACCGCGTTAGTCAGGGCACGGATGATGTTTTCTGACACGTGCTGGTGTAGGGCTGGGACGGCACATCGGGAAAAATAGTGGCGGCTGGGGACCAAGTACCAAGGGACAGCCACCGCCATCAGGTTTCAGAAAGCCTCAGTCTCTACCAGTCTATAGAGCAGCATCTCCAGGCTAAGCAGTTTGAAAATGTGGACGTTTAGGGCTTGTGCATGTGGGTGGGTGGAATTGTATTTGTTTGCACTTGCACTCCAATGTCTGATGCAAAGAAAGCTGAACGCTGCGCTGGGACATATTGGTGGAGGGTGTGGAGGATCGTGGAGATGAAGGGGTGGTTGTAGGGTGGGAGGCGCTTGTGCCGGGGTCCTGGGCGGGGGGTTGACTCGCAGAGCCAACATGTGACACAGAGGAAGGAGCAGTGGTGTGACCCGCAGGAGGTGAACGGCCTTGGTTCCATTGAGTCGTGTGTTTAGCACTCATATGCCTGCGCATGCTAGTAGTGGTTAGGCTGGTAGTGGTGGCTCCCCTGCTGATCCTGGTGTGGCACAGGTTGCACACCACAGTCCGTCGGTCATCCTTACATTCTTTAAAAAACCTCCAGACTTGCGAACATCTAGGCCTCGGCACAGAAGCTACACTCTGTGAAACAGTTACTGATCTACTTGCTCTGGCCCTGCTTCTCCCTCTGGCCACCCCACTGCCTCTTCCAACCTGTTCTGGTGCTGCACTTGCCTCCCCCTCAGAAGCACTATCTTAAATAGGCTTACCAACCCAGCTCAGGTCAATCACCTCATCATCCACCTGCTCTTCCTCCGATTCCTCACTCTGCTCCCCCCTCGGACTTACTGCCCTGACAACAATGTCAATGTCTGACAACCGTGTCTCATCATCATCCGACACCTCTTGATGCACAACTTGCACTAAGTCCACACTCTCATCACCCACAGACTGTGAAAGTTCTAAATTTTGGGCATCGGGACAGAGCAACTGCTCAGGTTGCTGTTGAGCAGTGGTTTGTGTCTTTGGGTAGAGTCCTGAAAAGACTTCCTGTGAGTATGCCGGATCTGAATATATATTTTCCATTGGGGGGCCAGGCTGGGGGGAAGGAGGTTGAGCTGGTGGAGCCAGAGGTCTACTCCCTTGGTTAGCGTGGGTGGACTGCGTGGAAGTCTGGGTGGTGGATAAATTACTGGACACATTATCCGCTATCCACGTCATCACCTGTTCGCACTGTTGTGGTTTCAATAGTGCTGTACCACGTGACTCTGTAAGTTGCGAGATGAAGCTAGGGAGCGAACCTCTGCGACTTTCCACTGCTCCCTCATCAGCAGGTACTGTGTCACCATGCCCAGGACCACGGCCTCTGCCCCCTACATCACTTGAACGCCCACGTCCTTTTCCTCGACCCTTAGCCCTAAGGTTCAACATTTTGTGTATTCACTAAACTGTAGAATTAATATCTGAGGCCAAAACCGTTTTCAGTAGACTGTAGAATTACTATCTGAGGCCAAAAACGTATTCTCTAGACTGTGGCTAGTGTACCGCACACCACACAATTTTTCACTGGATTGTAGTACATATAATTTAAAAAAAATAAATAAATATTCTCTAGACTAGCCAAAATTGTCTTGAGGGTCACCGGAGGCCTCTCCCCCACAACTTCAAGGAGGGTTACTACCAGGCCCTGGCACACAAACATTGAGGGGCACTAAAAGGCTCTGCACCCACCCACATGTGGAGACTAACGGATGGGTGCAGTGTGCATCTTAGCCCGTCTGGAATTAGGAAAGCTGGGCACTGTGCTTGGAGGTCTTTGTGTCTGCTGTGGACAGAGTGGGTGTGGGGTGTGTGTTTGCCCGTCTGGGATGGGGAGAGCTGGGCACTGTGCTGGGAGAACTTTGTGTACGCTGTGGACTACTGGGTGGGTGCGGGGTGGTTGATGCTTATGCCTGCGTCGGGGGCGGGGGATAGGACAGCAGTGCCAGCATGGGCAGTGGTGTCACCCGCAGGCGGTGATGGACCTTCGTTGCACCTAGTTGGGTGTTTTACTAACATGTGATAGGCATGTGCCTTCCCCATCTGGGTCTGGGTCAGCAAAATTGTCTTGAGGGTCACCACCAGGCTGTTGCCCAGAATTTGGCGTAATGGTATGATTAGGCAGCCTCAGAGGCATCCATGCATGCTGCCCCTGCTGTTTCCTGTCCATTTCATGGTGTTTCAATCATTTTCCGAGGTTTCCAGGTTTTCACGCAACCTTCCCTGTGCAGAGCTTTGGTCCCCTGCAAAAATGCTCGAGTCTCCCATTGACTTCAATGGGGTTGGTTATTCGAAACGAGCACTTGAGCATCTGAAAAATTTCGACTCAAATAACGAGCACCCGAGCATTTTAGTGCTCGCTCATCTCTAATTATAACTTTTGGGGCAGAATATGGACATTATTACTATTGGGAGCAGAGCACTGATAACACTCAATGCACTCTGGAAGATAATTTTTTCTATTAGTGGGACTTTAACCACTTCCAGTCTGCCCATTGACTATAAACGTCCTGGTAGTGGATCTCTATCTCTGAATGGACATTTTAAAATGTCCTTGAGCTTTGCCCCCTGTGTGCAGCACCTGTACATAGAAGCTCCATGACTCAGCTGCCTCCTGACAGCCAAGAACATGGAGCTTTAACCTGAGACATTTTTTCCTGGCCTCCAGGCTTTTGATCACTCTGACAAGCTGTCGAAGCCATCACAAATGCTTGTACTATCTCCCTCTCATTACTGCCGGTCACAGAGCAGTTTACAACCACATATGGGGTGTTTCTTCAAACTTTAGAATCAGGAAAATAAATATTCAGGTTTGATTTGCGGTTTACCCTTGCTATCTTATAGGAAAAATGAATTAAAAATTAAAAATCTGCCAAAAAAATATATTTATTTTTAAATTTCATCTTCCTTCTGTTTTAATTCTTGTGGGAAATCTAAAGGGTTAACAAACTTTGTAAAAATCAGTTTGGAGTACATTGGGGGCTGTAGTTTGTAAAATATGTTCATTTATGGGAGGTTTCTATTATTTAAGCCCCTCAAAGTCACTTTAGAACTGGTCCTTTAAAATTAACTATTGGAAATTTTCATGAAAATCTTAAAAATTACATCTAAAATTCGAAGCCTTCTAACGTCCTCAAAAAATAAAATTACATTTCCAAAATTATGCCAACATAAAGTGGACATATGGTGAATGTTCATTAATAGCAATTTTATTAGATATCCCTATGCAACTTAAAAGCAGAGAAATTAATATTTAAAAAATTGTGTTTTTTTTCAAAATTTTCAGTAAATTTTGGATTTTTTTTATAAATATAAAAAGGTAAAATATATTGACTCAAATTTACCATTAACACAAATTACAATGTGTTACAAGAAAACCATCTATGAATGGCTTGGATAAGTAAAAGCGTTCCAAATTTCCACATGAAGTGACACATGTCAGATTTGCAAAATTAGGCCTGGTCAGGAAGGGGGAAAATGGCCCGGATGGGAAGTGGTAAAGGAAAACTATTACTGTGGGGACTATAGCTTAGCGCAATTTTTGGGGGGCCATTATGGATACATTTTTACACTGCTATTTTATTCATTTATTTTTTGTTAAACTTTGCATAGACAAGAGATGGCTGAAATAAGTCTTTATGGTGGTGTGGTCTGAATGCAGAAGATGAGCAAAAAGAATGTCTACATCAGAGAAGACATCACTGAATGTAATAGGTATGTGCATTGTATTGTTCTGTATGTTTGTTGTACTGTATGTAATGGTTTCCAAGAATGTCTGGAGGGAAGGGGTTAGGTTGGGAATTTGGCATGGAAAGAGTGCGATTTCTGTGCACTGACAGAAGGAGGGGCAGGAACATTCTTTGCACAGGGGTCCTCTATTGTCTGTGTCCACCCACACAAGCCTCAAAGTGTGATAGGAATACTATGGAGAGAGACATAATTCTGTAGATTTTAGATAATTTGATCAGGGAGAGCTTTGAGTGAGTTAAAGGGATGGTAACAGTGTGCTTATTAAAGTTGCTTGCTGCTGCAACAGCTCAGTCTGACTTGTATTTTCTGTATTTTTTTCAAAAACCTTTATTTATAAACACAACACCCCAGTAGCATCCTGCTGAAAATGATGAACACATTTTTAGTGCATTAGGTCTGTGTAATTAAATGTGTTGTATTATAGCAAAAGCATTTTACAACAATAACACCATTTTTCTACCGGTGTTATTGAACACTTAGTTCAAAGATATTTTACTGCAAAGACTGCATTTTTATATCCATGTTAGTGGATGCATTACCCCATCAGACTGTGTGCTTGACATTTTAGTACAAAAATCTAATTTTGAACCAGTGATATTAAAAACATAGGTCAAAGACATTTCACCATAAACACAGCATATTCCCAAAGTACATTGTCAATACCAGTTTGCAGTGTGTTTCTAGCAGGAGAGACATGTTTAATTGTGCCTCAATCTTTAAAATACTAAAAAGAAACTTGCAATTTTGCTAGTACCGTTTAATAATCTGTTTACCAAACCCATGACTTTTCATTTATAGAAAACCTGTGACTTCTCATTTATAGGCTCAATAATAAAATGTCTGGAAAACAGAAGTGTGCAAAATGAAACACCCAGGCCTCGTCCTCTTACAGTCGAGCAATAACAGCACCAGCTATTCATTCAATAGTAGGGGTAGTACTAGACCACAATATGCTCTGGCTTCTGAAAGTTGCAGCATTATTATTGAGAACAAAGAGGGTGAGACTTCAAACTGAATGGTTCACTCCTCCTCTCAGTCACAGCAGGATGATGTGAAGGTCATCTCTGAGTCTGACACCATGTCTTGGTGCCATGGGTCACAGCATTCTTAATACTCTTCCTCTTTGCAACCACAGAGAAGCCTTTCAGTTTTAGTTGCCTCCTCTCTGTCTTTAATGCCCCCTCTAGTGGGGCACCTTATTTTTTTCCTAAAAAGAGGAAACTATGTATGTATGGTTGTAGATTAGTTAAAGTGGATGACCCATGAGACAATATAGCACCCATTCCTATCTTTGAGGTATCCACTTCAATAATGAATTGTTTAGTGACATCAGGTTGAATAAGTATTAGTGCACAAATAAAACTATCTTTCAGAGCTTCAAAAGCAGTGCATCAGGGGACCAATGAAGAAGATCGGTCAGTGGTTTGACAATGACTCAAACATTTCTAATAAATTTCCTACAATAGTGTGAAAACCCAAGGAATCCCTGAAGGGCTTTGAAGGAAGTGGGTCTAGCCCAATCAACTATGGCTTGCACTTTAGCAGGGTCTATATAGAAACTTTGAGGTGAGAGTATAAAACTCAGGAAAGAAACTTCACTTACAACAAAAACACATTTACTTAATTTATCAAACAACTGGTTTTCTCTCAATTTTTGAAGACCCTTTCTCACATGCATAACATGAGAAGTCCGGTCGGGAGAAAAAAATGAAAAAATCTTCAAGATAGACAACCCCAAATTGACCCAGGAATTTGCAAAAAATATCAATTATGGGTTTTTGAAAAACAGCTGGGTCTTTACACAGCCCAAAGGGCATTACAATGTATTCAAAATCTTCTATTTGTCCCCATATTCCAATCAAATGATACACTCCTCTGGGGTCAATTTCAGAAAACCGCTGGGCCACAATTTTTTTTATTAAAAAGGTTGGGGATAATGGAAGGGAATGCAGATTTCTGACTGTGATTTTATTTAATTCCTTATAGTCAATACAAGGGTGTAATCCACTGTCTTTCTTCCCAACAAAAAAGAATCCAGCTCCTATCGGAGATACAGACAGCTGAATATGTACCTTTCTTAGATTATTTTGGATATAATTTTTCCTGACCTACCTTTCAGGTCCTGTAAGATTATAAATTCTGCCTTTAGGATATTTGGCACCAGAAACAAGTTTAATAGCACAATCATATTCACGATCCACTGATGACTTTTTGGAGAACACAAATCCTTAATGTATTCAGGTAACGGGCCGTTCTCTAGTTCCAGACCAGAGATCTGAATGGATATGCAATCATTAGAGCACAGTGGACCCCATTTAGCTAATTCCTCAGTACTTCAACTGAAAACAGTATCATGCGCTTTCAACAAGGGTAATCCCAAGATGACATCAGCAGACAAATTTCTCATGATATATAAGGAACACATTTCAGAATGAATAGAACTGACTGTTAGTGTTGAGCGAGCATGCTCGACCGAACTCGCTTTTCGGCCGAGCATGCCTACGCTCGGGTCCGAACACCGAGTGTTCTCGAGCGCAATGCTCGAGTCTCTTTCCCACACGTTTGTTCGCTGCTACGCAGCGAATAAACGTGCGGGGGAGTACTGGCATTCACTGTAATGTTGATTTGTATACTAATGCTATGCATTGTATGCTAATGCGTACAAATTTGTATGCTAATGCTACGCATTGTACGCTAATGCGTACAAATTTGTATGCTAATGCTACGAATTGTGCGCTAATGCGTACAAATTTGAATGCTAATGCTATGCATTGTACGCTAATGCGTAAAAATTTGTATGGTAATGCTACGCATTGTACGCTAATGTGTACAGATTTGTATGCTAATACTACGCATTGTGCGCTAATGCGTAAAAATTCAGTTAATTAGCATACTTTTACGAGTGAAAGTTGCGATTTTGACCTTTTTCTATTAACCAGACACCCTCCCCTCTTTCGAGCGGGGGGTGCCTGGTTTAGTCCCATTGACTAACATTATGCTCGGGTGCTCGGCCAAGTACTCGAGCACCCCCTAGTGCTCGGCCAGACACTACTGACTGTCATTGCCAAATCAGGAGTCTTATACTCCCTAAGCCCTCCGGCCTAAGGTGTAGTATCCACCCCAGAGACTTTAATGGGTTCAGGTAGTCTAGGCAATTTGAATCCAAAGGCTGAACCAAAATCAAAATGATTAAAGATATTTGCCCCACAAATGCTAAACCAGAAACTGACTTCTTAACCCTTTAGTGACCAGCCTGTTTTGGGCCTTACTGACCAAGCTTTTTTTTCTTACTTCATCGTTGCATTCCAAGAGCTATATATTTTTCATTTTTCCCTCTATATAGCTATATGAGGGCTATTTTTTTTTTGCGTTTTACTACTTTTTTGCAATAAAACCCTTTTTTTAAAAGAAATGTTTTTGCATTGCCGCTTTCCAAGACCCATAACTTTTTTATTTGTCTTTCTATGGAGTTGTGTGAGGGCTTAATTTTTGCGGGACAACTTATTTTTTTCATTTGTATCATTTTTGAGTAAATGACGCTTTTTGATTGCTTGTTATTACGTTTTTTTGGTCGCAACTATGAATAAATTAGCAATTCTGTCTTTTTTTTATTTTTTTACGGCGTTTACCATAGGGGATAATTTTTGTGATATTTGCATAGTCCAGGTAGTTACGGACACGGCAATACCAAACATATGGGGTTTTTTTTTGCAATCTTTTTAATTGAAAAAGATATTTTAAATGGGAAAAAAAGCTTAATTTTTTAAATGGGATTTTTTTTAATGAATAAATGTGTTTTTTAATTACTTTTTTTACCACTTAATAGTCTCACAAAGGGACTATAGCAAACAGAATTTTAATTGCTTTTAAAATGCATTGCATTATCCCTATAGTGCATTGCATTTTAATGGTAATGCTATTTTGACATTGACCATCAGGCTGCTCCTGAGAGGTGCAACCTGCTGGTAATTACTCAAGGCTGGTCTGGGGCCTTCACAGGCCCCAGCCAGCCTTCCCACACATCGGCACTCCGCAATCGCATTTGCGGGGTACTGATGGAAGACAGTGGGAGACCTCTACCCTTGTCAGCACTTTCCATACCCGCGGCATGTAAAGTGTTAAACAGCCTGGATTGGCACTCCTGCCAGTCGGGGCTGTTAGAGCAGGGCCGCGGCTCTCATGTGAGAGCTGGGCCCGTGCTCCCCGCTGAACAGGAGACCCATAAAAAAGCGGCCCAGCCTAACCCCCCTTACTGACTGCCGTAAAAAGGCGTATGGATGGTCAGTAAGGGGTTAAATAAAAACAGATTAACCAGCAGTAAAACTATACCAAATTTTCTCAGGTAATACCAGTGTGTCTGAGTGACCCCCCCAGATAATCACTCAGAAGCTGACGTTTTCCGACTTCGGCCTAGTAGATCAGGATCTTAACTGATGTTTCGGACTGCCGCAGTAGAAGCAGAGGACATGTTTCAATAATTACATTATTATCAGGAAACAATGTGCAGCTTACCACAGCTTTGGTGAGCAACAGAAACCACAGCATCAATAACAGCAGCCAGTTCAGTCTCCTCAACATGATGGAGTAATTTTTTCACATGCCGTGCCAGGCTGAGGCCAGTCAGCAAGCCAATTTAAGAAAAGGTGATTGACCTCAGGGAGATCAACCATCATCACCACAGAGACACCATCATGAGTTTCAATGTTAGTGAATCTAAAACAAGGCTCCCTGGGAAAAGCAATAAGCAAATAAAAGAAAACCACGGAGACACCATCATATGTCTCAATGACAGTCAAAACTAGCCAGGCCTTTCACCGGGAAGGAACAACCAAGGGAAGGGCATTCTCCAAAAGGAAACCACCTGTGCCAAAGCATGGTATCCATCCACAGACAGCGGTTTCGGGGTATTTGCCCCTCATCAGTGTGGAGTAGGAATCTGGCTAGTGGGAGCAATGCCTAGTAAAAGGTGAATCTAAAACAAGGCTCCCTGGGCAAATACCCCAAAGCAGCTGGCTGTGGATGGATACCATGCTTTGGCATAGGTGGTTTCCTTTTGGAGACTGCCCTTCCCTTGGTTGTTCCTTCCCAGTGAAAGGCCTGGCTAGTTTGACCGTCGTTGAGACACGTGATGGTGTCTCTGTGGCTTTCTTTTATTTGCAGTCAGCAAGCCAAGACCTCCTACCTCAACAACTATGTTCAGGCCTACCTACACTTTGGCTGTCTCTAGTGCATAACCTCTTCCCTGACCACATGGGCTTCTGGGCAGGCAGGCTAGAACAATGGCCTGGACTGCCCAGCCTCCAGTGTCATCTCAGAGAGGGTATTGAGCACTGCAGGTGGTGTGGTGATGCCCAAATGGACCAAGTTATCTTCCACCAGTGTTTAAAATATCACTTTTGTAGATTCGGGAGAATTTTCATACTTCTCCAGCTGAGACTGGTGAATACATCTTGGCTATAGATTGTGCCTCATCTTCCCACTGTTGCTGTCTGCCTGCTTACTATCATGTTTTCTGCCTACCATCACGTTTTGTACGCATGTTGCTAGTGCCTCCATCATTCCACTGCTGCCATCATGTCCTACTACTGCCTGCTTACCATCATGTTTTATACTGCTGCTGCCTTCATCATGCCACTGCTGCCATCATACGACTGCTACTCCCTGCCTACCATCATGTGTTGTATGACTGCCACCATCATGCCACTGCCACCATCATGCCACTGCTGCTGCTGCCTGCCTACCTTTATGTTCCATATGGCTGCTACTGCCTACATCATGCCACTGCTGCCTTCATGCTTCTGCCAACCAACATGTACAGTATATTATGGCTGCTGCTTTTACAACCACTTAAGCTGCTAATCCTCACTGCTAATCTCATTTTGACACCACTATTAACATTACACCTCTGCCATTGCTAGCACTCCCATTGCTATTACTGCTAATACTACTACTACTACTACTACTACTACTACTACCTATAGACAACCAATTTACTGCTTTGTATATTCCATGCTATGTTGTTTCTGCTGCCACTACTATTGTGGCCATGTGCCTCTAATACCCCTAATACCATACCCTACAACATCCACGCAGTATTGCTGCTCTTAATTAAAAGGGAGAACTTTTCTATGGTCGTTAACAACAACCTTTTTTTCTTATGATAATTAACTCTTGTGAGTGTAGTATGGGCAGGCATTCTGACCCTGTCAAGGCATCAGTATTGGATGCTTGATCCCCCAACAATACACATTTTGTTTATCCCATAACACTGTTTGTGTTAAAACATCATCAGTCCCCGATGGCGCTGTGTGTTTTTAACCCCTTCGCGCCCAGCGCCGTACATGTACGGCGCTGGGGCGATGCGGGCACATGGCCGGCAAGTCTCTGCTGTTTCTAACAGCAGAGACTTGCCGCTACTTACCGCCATCGGCGGCGTCTTCCTGGTTGATTAGATGCCGTGATGCCGTTGCGTTTCAACCCGGAAGCATTCGCTTCCGGGTGGTGTACAGACACCCCGTGTGGCCAATCGGGGTGTCTGTACACCATATGAAAACTGTAATCCTCGCTGGTGAGGATTACAGTTTTCAAAGTGCAATTCTTATTCTGGCCACTAGATGGCAGGCCAGGATAAGAAATGAGCAACTCATGGATTTCTGAGTTTATTAAATCCATAATTGCTCATAAAGAAAAAAAAAGCCACAATATATAAGCCCATATTTGAGCTTTCTAATAGTAAAAAAAAAATAAAAAAAAATGTTAAAAAATATATAAAAAATAAAAAAGATGTAAAAGTTCAAATCACCCCCCTTTCCGTATAAGTAAAAAATAAATACCTAAATAACAATAAATATAGACATCATGGGTATCACCGTGACCGAAAACGCCCGTACTTTTAAAATATAAAAAAAAAGAATTCCAATACGGCGAATTGTGTGGCGGAAAAAAGCGTCCAAATGGCGATTTGCCGTTTTTTGTCGCTTTTGTTTCTAAAAAAAATTAAATAAAAAGAGATCAAAAAGTCATACACACCCCAGAATGGTATCAATAAAAACTTCAGATCGTCCCGCAAAAAATGAGCCCCCATACAGCTCTGTACACATAAATACCAAAAAGTTATAGGGGTCAAGATTTGACAATGAAAAAAAAAAAAAAAAAAGGGCAACTTTCTAATTATTTTATCACTATGAAAACGCAGGAAAAACTATACATATTAGGTATTGCCGGATTCGTACTGACCAGTAGAATGAAAGTAATGGATCAGTTTTAATGCACATCGAACGCTGTAAATAAGAAACCCGTAGAACTGTAGCGGAATAGCGTTTTCTTTGCAATTTCACCCGGTTTGGAATTTTTTTTCCCGCTTCCCACTACACCGTATGCAATATTAAATGGTGGCGTTGGAAAGTACAACTTGTCCCGCAAAAAACAAGCCCTCATACAGCTATGTGAACAGAAAAATAAAAGAGTTATGGCTGTTTGAAGGCAGGGAGCGCAAAACGAAAATGCAGAACCGAAAAAAGCTCCGGGGGTGAAGGGGTTAAACAAGTTTTTCATTAACGCAGTCAAAAATTAAATTAACCATAGCTATGTATGTCAGTGTCTTTCAGAGATTATTTTCAATTGATGTCATTGTATTCAAGAGTTTAGGGAGGTGGGAATGGAGAGAAAAGAGATAGCAAAAAGGGAAACATTTTCCTAAAAAGTCCTAGGAGACTAGAGGGTGCTATATGCCATTTTCCAGGGCAATTGGAGGCAATTTGGTTCGACTTGAATGATTTGGGTCCAAACCAAACTTTTTGAAAAATTTGGTGAATCGGAACTAAGCCAAATGTCAACAGGTTCACTTATCTCTAACATTAAAACAGATGAAGTGTATACCATTGATTATCTCATGATAAAAATACCAGTCAAGGAAAAGATAGTAGTCAGCAAGTGAACAGTCATTTTCTGAAGTTGATGTACTGAAAGCTTAAGAAAGGAGGCATATTTGGATGTGTGTGACTTTTACATGGTTAACTAAAAATTGATTAGAACATTATCGTGTCCCTTACGATTAGAGATTACCTGCCTGACTGGATCACGTTAAAATGACTCTTTATTAAATACTCTTTAAAATTTGTGGCTATAGAACAACTCAGGCTAGACCAGACAAACCATACTTGGTGTGCGCACAAATTATAATCGTCACATCCAGTGGTTGTTAGTCTGAAAAGACAGGGTGTTTCATACAAGGGAGTTGGTGCTATTGTACTGTATCTCAGCACCTCAATTTACTCCTTATAAACACCCCAGAATTCACCCTAAATTCCCCAGATCTGAATTCAATCGAGGACTGTTGGGATGCTCTGGAAAAACAATCAGATCCATGGAGTCCAGCCTTGTAACTTAAAGAACTTAAAATATCTGTCACTAGCATAATGGTGACAGATTCCATAGGACACCTTAGTCAATGCCTTAATGGTCAGAGCTGTTTTTGGCAACATATGGGGCACAGTGTGCCTATACAATATTATCTGGATTTAATGCTACATTTTGATCTTTATTAAAGTGTTATCTGTCAATACCATGTATTATATAATGATAGCATATTCATTTTTATAATGATTTAGAATCATAATAGATTGAATAAATGTTAAGACAAATGGCTGCAGTTTTAATTGACAAACATATTAATGTTACATAAGTATACATAAGAAATTCTATAGCAAATAGAATAAAAGCAATCATTTTTTTGCTGTCAGGTTTTCCGCAAACATGATTTAGCAATTGGTACACTTTTTGTTTTCTGAAAATACAATTTTTAACCTTGATTTAAACTATAGCTTATGACATAACACTACATCTTTGTAAGTTTCATGTTACTTGAAAATATATGGATTGTATTTGTAGTCTTTGCAAATGCTAAGTATTGCCTGTCTTTTAAAGTTATTAGACTTACAGAGACACTAAAATAATTGTGTCACAATAAAATTTCCCACCTTGTCCTCTAAAGAACATAATGTTCTTCATGTTGATTTCTTTTGTATTACAATACTATAGATCTAATGTTGTTACTTTATTGTGTCCCTGTTATATTGTGTTCCTTTTCAGCTCCTAGATATTGAAGACTGCATATTGAATTAATAAATTCTTTAAATAAAGGGTAACTGCTTCTCATTTTGTTTTAATTAAAAATGCATGCTGTCTGTGCAAATATATGGGGGTATTAGGAGGGATAGCTGTCAGCCAAATTAGCATTTGGAAGACAGCTACAGTATCTAAACTGTATTGCCAATTAACTTTAGAGATTGCACAACTTAACATATATTTTTTTATGTCCAATTTCTACTCCACTATTAATGCAAAAAATATTCACATGATACAATCTTTAGTGTCCATGTAATGCCAGTCACACTGCCAGTAAAATTCTAGTCCTAATGTCCATGCTAGGAAAGATGTAGCTAAATGGAAAATATTGCTATCCAAGAGTAAGATGTGGTTTGTACAAATCTGAATGAAACAAACTAAGCACCAGGGGAGACATTGATCGTTTGCATTTGTTTTTGTGTCAGTTATAAATATGTATATGCTTTGTGTGCCTGCACCAAATTTCTGAAATGGTGCACCTTAATAATATTTTTAGTGTGAGTGCAATGTGGTTTATACCTATAAAGTACACCAGGGGGTGCCAGGTGTAGGTTGCAAAAGTCACATGTAATAAAAGTGCCATAATCCAGGTGTAATCTCAAGTTCAACTCTTAAACATAGACCACTTTGAAAAGTGTCAAGGAACACCAAATGTAGCAAACATTTATGAAATGTCGCAGAAAATAGCACAGTTGCTATGACTGTTTTTAAGCCACAAAACTGACATATCTAATTTTATAACTATTGCCCAAAATGGTTCAAGCAAAGGTTTATGAATAAATTATTCAAAATCTATAACTCTTCTGGACAACAGATCATACACCATTGAACAAATTTACTAATAAAGTTGCACTTTACATTAAGCATACAAATCACAGTCGTAATTTTAGACAAATTTATTATGCTAACCTTAGATAAATTGGATACATTTGAAGTAGTGCACCAGATTTACCCCAGAATTCTGTCTGGTGCCAAAAATTTGTCTGTGCACCATAAAAAAACTTGCATGTGCGCCACAAAAATTGTTTGTGCATCAACATTTTGTCCATGCGGCAAAAAAAATAAATAAAAATAAAAATCCAGTGGAATTTTTGCCACTAACTGAAGAGACAACAGGGGAATAGATTGCTAATAGTGTCTAACAGTACGACAGTATAAAGTTAGACTAGACGTTCTTAATCTGTGCCAGATTTATCACAGTGGCTGGTACTGGATGATAGATTGTCTAGTATAAATTTATTCCATCTTTAAAATCTGTCACCATGAGCTGATCAGATTGATACAGTACATAGTTTTGTGAGAAAATATTCAGTAAAACTTAATGATATGTAATAAAAAACATATGTAATGTTATCTAATTAATACATTTATCCCCTTCCAGCGTAGCGCACGGTGGGTCTGGCAAATGGGGCTTGCCAGTGAGCGCAGCGGGCACCTTAGCCACCGGGTGCTTGCTGTTTTAAACAGCAGACACCCGGGGCTAATGTATGTGATGAAGTATGAGCGAAGCACGCTTCGGATCATAGATCCAAAGTTGCTTCATTCAAAACTTTGTTTGAATGTTGTATGGAGATACTGATCCTACATGTGTTGATAGGTAAACCAAGTGGCAGCCACCTATATATGACACTCTACTAAATCAAGCAATTAAACAGCCCACGGGAAATGGGAGAGTGTAAGCTATACATAAAACTTTAATGTGAATCATAATAAAAGTGATCTATTAGAGACCATCAATAAAAATGCCAAGGGCATCAAAATAGTTCATCAGTTGACACCATTGCTGCTTGGTAGATCTTGATAGAAACTACAAGGTCAGAAGAGGATAACAACATACGCGGCCACCTCTCTCGGGCTTGAAGGTATCCAGATTGCAGGGGTATAGCTGAGTGGACTGTATTGATTAAGGATGTGGGGGGCACGAGTCCCTAAAAAAAATCCCTGAAATCTTGCCAGGGAGGGATCTATAGTGCCCCTACCTACCTATACAGAGCACTTGCCCCGCAAGGAGCGACCCCGTCCGGATACCTGACCCTATTATGGGCCCTAGCCCTAGGATATAAATATAAATATATACTCGTGCCCACCCCTATAGTGCCCCTATTTATATTTATATCCTAGGGCTAGGGCCCATAATAGGGTCAGGTATCCGGACGGGGTCGCTCCTTGCGGGGCAAGTGCTCTGTATAGGTAGGTAGGGGCACTATAGATCCCTCCCTGGCAAGATTTCAGGGATTTTTTTTAGGGACTCGTGCCCCCCACATCGTTAATCAATACAGTCCACTCAGCTATACCCCTGCAATCTGGATACCTTCAAGCCCAAGAGAGGTGGCCGCGTATGTTGTTATCCTCTTCTGACCTTGTAGTTTCTATCAAGATCTACCAAGCAGCAATGGTGTCAACTGATGAACTATTTTGATGCCCTTGGCATTTTTATTGATGGTCTCTAATAGATCACTTTTATTATGATTCACATTAAATGTTAAGTTTTATGTATAGCTTACACTCTCCCATTTCCCGTGGGCTGTTTAATTGAATGTTGTATGGAGACCTGTCTGAGCTTCTCAGAGAGGAAATTCATTAAGTCCAAAGTCTCAAGGGACTTCGGTAAGTAACTTTTGCATTTAATTATTCAACTTGAAAAACATTTTAAAACTGCAATCCAAAGTTTGCTTTGGAACTGAAGTACAGCTGACTTTGGATCCCAGTTTTAAAATGGTTTTCAAGTTGAATAATCAAAGTCTGAAGTTATTCAACAAAGTCTCACTAGACTTCGAACAAAACAAATTTCACCTCTGAGAAACTCATACATTTGAATACTGTAAAGTGACTGGTCTCCGTACTGCATTCAAACTAAGTTTTGAATAAAGTGAATTTGGATCTATGATCCAAAGTGCGCTTCGGTCAACACTATATGTGATTGACGATAATGTGACCACAGCATCAGGGAATGCAAAAACCCGGAAGCATACACTACCAGGCATGCACTGGCTCCCCCTAATGGGATGGGGGTAGGGGTCAGAGAGTGTGTGTGTCAGCCTCGGTCATCAAATGATCTGTATAAACACATAAAAAACAGAAACAAGGGGATGGCACTACACAGAAGCTCCTTCTCTTGACTCCAAAAATGTGCGTGCAGTTGGGAATACTAGTAGACACTGGTGGTGCTCTGCTACAGATAATAACAGTCCAGCAGTTGTACAAGACGTCCAAAATAGAAAAGAGAAGCGGCAACTCACCATGAAGAGTCTTCTTTATTGTGGCAAAATACAACTTACATAGTCGGTATCGGGGGGCAGACAGTGCCTCACTGCAAAGCAGGCGTCAGGCGACGGTCGTTTCGCGCAAAAACGCACTTCCTCAGGCCTGTAACGTAGTGACGTATCACGTCCCCACTTTTAACCTCTGCCGACCGTTATGCGCATGCGCAATAGCGGACACAGGGGATACAATACACATTTTAAAATTACATACAAAACAATTGCTATTATACAGCAATATACATTACTTTCATAAAAAGACACTTAGGTCATTCTTGTCATTAAGTCCTAAGGGTCCCAGGGCCTCTGTGCGCATTATCCATCAAGCTTCTTTTCTCAGGAGGGCCAGATGCCTATCGCCACCCTGCAGATACATGGGGATTAACTCTAAACCTATAAATCTCATCACTTTGGGATCACCAGCATGTTCTTGTCTAATATGTTCTATAAGGCGAGGACATCCCTTACCACTGGTGATAGAGGAGAAATGTTCCCTGACTCTTTCATAGAAACACCTTATGGTTTTGCCAATGTAAAATCTGCCGCATGTACAGTATATCATATAGATAACAAATTTGCTTTTGCAGGTAATTAGTTGTCTTATTCTGTACCCCGATACCGACTATGTAAGTTGTATTTTGCCACAATAAAGAAGACTCTTCATGGTGAGTTGCCGCTTCTCTTTTCTATTTTGGACATCAAATGATCCGTGCCTATCACTAACCCAGTAATATAGAATTCCTTTCTAAGCATAAAAGACCTCTATTTTCAACATGGTAAGACTATAGTAAGTAGTATATATAGTAAGTAGTATGTGTGTATGTGTGTGTGTATGTATATATATATATATATATATATATATATATATATATATATACACACACACATTCATGTTAGGACAAAGCTAGGGATGAGCGAACCGAACCGTAACGAACCAGATTCGTTATGAACTTTCCCAAAAGTTCGGTTCGTCATCGAACCGAATTTTCAGAAAGATCGTGACGAATCTGGTTAAAATAACGGCGACGCAAAATATACGCATATTTATTGAGAATGTACGCTAATGCGTACATATTCAATTAAGTAGCGTACCTTTGACAACGCTAGACTGTATGTTCGTTACTTGAGTAGGAATGTTCGCAGACGCAGTATATGCATCTCTTTCACCTCTCTCCAACATTCATTCCCTCAAAGACCCCGATGCTGCCACCACTCTGTATAACACCACAATAGCTACAGCTCTGGACTCTGTTGCCCCCCTCACACTCCACAAATCCCGGAAAATCAACAGACAACCCTGGCACACAGACCTGACCAAGAAACTCAGACAAGCTTCCAGAGCTGCTGAGCGGCAATGGAAGAAATCCCATTCTAAGGATCACTTCACCACATACAAGCAATCCCTCCTCATTTTCAAATCATCACTCTCTGATGCAAAACAGGCTTACTTCTCATCTCTAATATCTTCTCTGTCCCACAACCCCAAACAACTGTTCAACACTTTTAACTCTCTTCTCCGTCCACCGGCGCCCCCACCTTCACCTCTTATCTCAGCAGAGGACTTTGCCACATATTTCAAACAAAAGATTGTAAACATCAGAGAAGGCTTCAGTGCACAGTCCCCTCAGCCCCTCTACATAACTGCTCAGTACTCTTCCACCAAAACCTGCTTCTCCACAATTACAGAAGAATACCTTTCCACCCTACTCTCCAGATCACATCTCACCACCTGCGCACTTGACCCAATCCCATCCCACCTCATTCCCAACCTCTCCTCAGTGTTCATCCCAGCCCTAACTCATCTCTTCAACCTATCACTGACCTCTGGTGTCTTCCCCTCTGGTTTTAAACACGCTACAATTAAACCCATCCTTAAAAAACCCTCACTCGACCCATCTTCTCTGTCCAGCTATCGCCCCATATCACTTCTGCCATATGCCTCAAAGCTACTTGAGCAACATGTCCATTCAGAACTGTCCTCTCACCTCTCCTCCTGCTCACTCTTTGACCACCTACAGTCAGGCTTCCGACCCCACCACTCGACTGAAACTGCCCTTACTAAAGTCACCAACGATCTGCTAGCAGCCAAAACCAAAAAACATTACTCTGTTCTCCTCCTCCTTGACCTGTCCTCTGCCTTTGACACCGTCGACCACTCCCTTCTACTACAAACTCTCTCGTCTCTTGGCATCACTGACCTGGCCCTCTCATGGATTGCATCATACCTCACCGACCGGACATTTAGCGTCTGCCACTCTCACGCCACCTCCTCCTCCCATTCCCTCTCTGTTGGTGTCCCACAAGGCTCAGTCCTAGGTCCCCTGCTCTTCTCTATCTATACCTTTGGCCTGGGACAGCTCATAGAGTCCCATGGCTTTCAGTATCACTTTTATGCTGATGACACACAAATCTACCTCTCTGGTCCAGACATCACCACCTTACTATCCAGAGTCCCACAATGCCTATCTTCAATATCCTCTTTCTTTTCCTCACGCTTTCTAAAACTTAACATGGATAAAACAGAATTTATCATCTTTCCACCATCTTGCACAGCCCCTCCCAACAGACCTATCTATCACCATCAACGACTGCACACTCTCCCCCGTTAAACAGGTCCGCTGCCTTGGAGTGACCTTGGATTCTGCACTCTCCTTCAGACCACACATCCAAGCCCTTTCCACCACCTGCCGCCTCCAACTCAAAAATATCTCCCGTATCCGTGCGTTCCTCAACTATGAGTCTGCCAAAGTACTAATACATGCCCTCATCATCTCCCGCCTAGACTACTGCAACATTCTCCTCTGTGGCCTTCCATCTAGCACTCTAGCCCCCCTCCAATCTATCCTCAACTCTGCTGCCCGACTAATCCACCTCTCACCCGGTTACTCCTCTGCCTCTCCCCTTTGCCAATCCCTTCACTGGCTCCCCATTCCCCAGAGAATTCAGTTTAAAATACTAACAAATACATACAAGGCCGTCCACAACCTGTCCCCTCCCTACATCTCAGAACTACTCTCCCGATACATCCCCACACGTAATCTCCGATCCTCACAAGACCTCCTTCTCTCCTCCACTCTTATCAACTCTTCACACAATCGCCTCCAGGATTTCTCCCGCGCAGCCCCAATACTCTGGAACTCTGTACCCCAACATATCAGACTCTCACCTACAGTGGAATCCTTCAAAAGAAATCTGAAAACCCACCTCTTCAGACAAGCCTACAACCTGTGACCCTGCTGCTGCTACACTGCCATGACCAGCTTTACCCTCACCTACTGTGTCCTCACATACCGCATAGATTGTAAGCCTTCACGGGCAGGGCCCTCTCTCCTTCTGTACCAGTCTGTAACTTGTTTGTCCTAGAGCAATTGTCTAGACTATGTATGTAAACCCCTTTCAACATGTACAGCGCTGTGGAATGAATGGCGCTTTAATAATAAATAATAATAATAATAATATGCGTACGCTAATGCGTACATATTCAGTTAAGTGGCGTACCTTTGACAACGCTAGACTGTATGTTCGTTACTTGAGTAGGAATGTTCGCAGACGCAGTGTATGCGTACGCTAATGCGTACATATTCAGTTAAGTAGCGTACCTTTAACAACGCTACACTGTATGTTCGTTATTTGTGCGGGAATGTTCGCATTAGCGTACGCATTAGTGTAAATTCTCAAATATGCGTATATTTTGCATCGCCGTTGTTGAAGTCACTTGGATTTTTTCCACTTTTTTCATTGTAATAGCAACTGCAAGTAAACGAAACTATACCCTATCAGACTCCCATTATTGTAGCAGCAATTATTCAGCCATTATAGCAAGGTTCATTTTAGGTTCGGTTCGTACGAATCCGAACTTCACTAAAGTTCACCGAAGCGAACCGAACCGAACTTTTCAAAAGTTCGCTCATCCCTAGACAAAGCACTAAGACACAGTTCAGTCCTCAGCCTTGTCACCCAAAGGGAGTTGGGAGAACACAGGGGTGTTACAAAAGAAGTGGTCCAAGGATTCAACACCGCCTCTTGGTGCTCCAAAATTCTTATTTGTATATGAATAAAACACAGATATCTCTGCAACTGTTTAACATACAGCCAAAAGAGAGATATATGACAGAGGCTATTTAAACAACACTGAACACTGAGTAAAATAGCAAGCATCTGTCACGTGCAGGTGTGGGGGTGAGGAAACCAAACCAAGCGTAGGAGGGAAAGGAGATTAGGCCTAGAAACTAAGGAAGGAAGATGGACACCTCCTACAGGAAACCCTGGCTCAAATCCTGTCTATCTACCAGTATGAACAGGCCTCAAATGTAGGCAAGTTCATACACAGGAACCTAAACACCGAACTGACCTTATAGGACCCTGGAAACTAATGACAGGAATGAGTCTACCTGTTCCTCCAAAAGGAAGGACGAACAGGAGTCTCCCTAAGGCCTAATAACAAAACAACAGGAGAGAAAAGGAAACTTATCTTTCAATGAAGAAATAGAGGCTCCAGGATCTCAGCAGAAACAAACTGCTGCTCACCACCACAATACTGAAGCTATAAACCGCAAGGAATAGTGGGAGAAAAAGCAATAAATAGGGGAGGGACAATTACCACACCAGGAACACCTGAGGGAAAAGGGTGTGGTAAAAACCAGCAACAAAAAGGGAAAAAATGTCAGATTACACCACGTGTTGCCAATCTGACAGACCTCCTGTTATCTGTCATAGGAATACCTGTGACAGTACCCCTCCTACTACGGGTGACCTCCAGGCACCCCGGACCAACTTTGTCTGGATGAGACCTGTGAAAAGCTTTCACCAAACGTCAGAGGCTGGTACCCACATCCTCTCCTCCGGTCCATAACCCTTCCAGTGAACAAGATATTGAAGAGTTTTACAAAGAACTCGAGAGTCAAAAATCTTGGTGATCTGGAATTCCAAACTGCCATGCACCATGATAGGCGCGGGTGGCAAGGGAGATGGCTCCAAAGGTTTAACACATCTCTTTAACAAAGATCTGTGAAATAGATTATACATTT
>ONZH01031011.1:0-30560 GCA_900303285.1 Rhinella marina
CTAAAATCAATTGCAAATGGCAGATTCCAGCGCTGCAGAGCTATTTATAGGGCTGTGACATCACAGGACCTGGCTGGCTGCTAATTGGCTACACGTCTGCATGTGATCGCATTGTGGGTGTTTATTTCTTTGTCCCAGAAATCCTTCCCCCATGTCATGCCATGTGCTAGCGGCCATTTTCGGGGAAAAAAAAAAAAAAAAAAGATTCGTTATTCCGAATCGCCATGAAATTCGCTATCGTTGCGAATCGGATTTTTCCCTGAAATTCATAACGAATTCCACTTCGTCAGCTTTGATTCGTTCATCTCTAATAACTACTAATAAATAAATCAGGGGTCAGTACAGAGAACTCTCCTATGATCTACTTATATCCAGGACTGTAATAAAGTGACATTTAGCACGATTAGAGAAAAGAAAGTTTCTACACAAACATAGAAGAGGATTCTTTACTGTAAGAGCTGTGAGACTATGGAACTGTTCAAGAGGGGCCTGGATATATTTCTGGGGTGTAATAATATCACAGATTATAGTTCTATATTTCTGGAGAACAGTTATGCAGCCAGAGGAGAAGAGCGTTCCTGTTCTGATAGTGGGGAAGTGAGTAAGCACACATCAAAGCTCCCATGTGCAGGTACCTTATTCCCCAATGAGCCCTACACTCCAGAGGGAAACTCGGTAACCAGATATTCTTCTCCTGTGACAACACTTAATCCTGCCTCAAGAAACACCTGAGAGACAAGACAACAGAGTGAACAGCTATACCCTACATTTAAATACACTGCTGCAAGGCGAGGGACAGCAGCTCAGACACCACCACCTACCTAAACTATTACTAGGTTAGTTTAACATAGTAATATAGTAAAATAGTTTATAAGGCCGAAAAAAGACATCTGTCCATCTAGTTCGGCCTGTTTTCCTACAAGTTGATCCAGAGAAAGGCAAAAAAAACCCTGTGAGGTAGAAGCCAATTTTCCCCACTTTAGGGGAAAAAAATCCTTCCTGACTCCAGTCAGGCAATCAGAATAACTCCCAGGATCAATGACCCATCTCTAGTAGCTATAACCTGTAATATTGTTACCCTCCAGAAATACATCCAGGCCTCTATTGAATTATTTTAGTGAACTTACCATCACCACCTCCTCAGGCAGAGAGTTCCATATTCTTACTGCTCTTACCATAAAGAATCATTTTCTATGTTTGTGTAGAAACCTTCTTTCCTCCAGACGCAGAGGATGTCCCTTCATCACAGTCCTGGGGATAAATAGATGATGGGGGAGATCTCTGTACTGACCCCTGATGTATTTATACATAGTTATTAGATCTCCTCTCAGTCATTTCTAAAGTAAAGTTAATGACCCTAATTTTGATAATCTTTCAGGGTACTGTAGTCCACCCATTCCAGTTATTACTTTAGTTGGTCTCCTCTGAACCTTCTCCAGCTCTGCTATGTCTGCCTTGTTCACAGAGCCCAGAACTGTACACAGTACTCCGTGTGTGGTCTGACTAGTGATTTGTAAAGGGGCAGGACTATGTTCTCATCATGGGCATCTATGCCCCTTTTGATGCAACCCATTATCTTATTGGCCTTGGCAGCAGCTGTCTGACACTGGTTTCTACAGCTTAGTTTGCTGTTCACTAAAATTCCTAGGTCCTTTTCCATGTCAGAGTTACCCAATGTTTTACCATTCAGTATGTACTGGTGACTTGCATTATTCCTTCCCATATGCATAACCTGCATTTGTCAGTGTTAAATCTCATCTGCCACTTCTCTGCCCATGCCTCCAGTCTATCCAGATCCATCTGTAGCAGAGTACTGTCCTCTTCTGTGTTAATTACTTTACACAGTTTATTGTCATCTGCAAAAAATTGTATTTTACTGTGCAAGCCTTCTACAAGATAATTAATAAATATATTGAAGAGAATAGGGCCCAATACTGACCCCGTGTGGTACCCCACTAGTGACAGTGACCCAATCTGAGTATGTACCGTTAATAACCACTCTTTGTTTTCTATCACTGAGCCAGTTACTTGCCCACATACCGACATTTTCTCCCAAGCATTCTCATTTTATATACTAACCTTTTATGTGGTACCGTGTCAAATGCTTTGGAGAAGTCCAGATATACGACATCCATTGATTCGACACTGTCAAGTCTAGAACTTACCTCCTCATAGAAACTGATTAAATTGGTTTGACATGACCGATTCCTCATGAAGCCATGCTAATATGGAGTTATTTGCTTATTTTCATTGAGGTACTCTAAGATAGCATCTCTTAGAAAACCTTCAAACAGTTTACCCACGACAGATGTTAAACTTACCGGCCTATAGTTCCGGCTCGGTTTTTGGACCCTTTCTGAATATTGGCACCACATTTGCTATGCACCAATCCTGTGGAATACTCCCTGTCAGTATACAGTCCTTAAATATCAGAAATAAGGGTCTGGCGATGACATTACTTAATTCTCTTAGGATATGGGGGTGTATGCCATCCGATCCTGGCGATTTGTCTATTTTAATATTTTTAAGACATCGCTGTACTTCTTCCTGGGTCAGACAGGGCTCTTTTAAAGGGGAATTAACTTTTTATAATCTGCATTTCATCTGACAGTTTATTTTCCTCAGTGAATACAGTGGAGAAAAAAATATTTAGTAGCTTTGCTTTCTCCTCATCGCTCTCTGCAACTCCACCTTAATTCCTCTGTAAGGGGCTGACGCCTTCAGATTTATACTTTTTACCATTTATATAATTAAAGAACATTTTAGGGTTAGTTTTACTCTCTTTGGCGATTAATCTCTCGGTCTCTAGTATGGCTTCTTTTATTTGTCTTTTACATATTCTATTTTTTTCCTTATAGTTTTTCAATGCTTCCTCGCCACCCTCCTGTTTTAGTGATTTAAATGCTTTCTTTTTGTCATTTATTGCATTCGTTACAGTTCTATTTATCCATGTTTTTTTCTTGTTCCTTATCCTGTTATTACCATAAGGTATGTACCTCTCACAATTAGATATTAGGATGCTTTTGAAAATATACCATTTTGTGGCTGTATTTTTATTTTTGATGACTTTGTCCCAGTTAGTTAGGCCTATGGCCTCTCTTAGTTGGCTAAATTTTGCTGTTTTGAAGTTTGTTTGTTTTTTTTGTTATCTGTTGTTCTGTCAGGTCTATTGGTTAATACTAAGTCCAGTATGGCCGTCCCTCTAGTTGGGTCCTGAACCAGTTGGGAAAGGTAATTGTCTTTGGTTATTGCCAAGAACCTGTTTCCTTTATGAGATATACAGGTTTCAGTTTCCCAGTCTATATCTGGGTAGTTGAAGTCCCCCCATAATAATGACCTCATTATGATTTGCCACCTCGTCTATTTCGTTTAGAAGTAGATTTTCTGTGGACTCTGGCATATTGGGTGGTATATAATAAACTCCTATTAGTATTTTATTATTGTTTTTGGCTCCATTTATTTCTACCCACAGTGACTCCACATCTTCATGTCCCTCACTTATATCTTCCCGGAGTGTGGGCGTTAGACAGGACTTTACATAAAGGGAGACCTCTCCCCCTCTACGGTTTTGGCGATCCTTTTTAAACAGACTGTAACCCTGTACGTTAACTGCCCAGTCATAGTTATCATCCAGCCATGTCTCAGTTATTCCCACTATGTCGTAGTCCTCCTCATACATCAATTCCAGTTCACCAGTTTTATTAGTTAGGCTTCTGGCATTAGTGTACATACAGTTTATGTATATTTTTTACCCTACACCTTTCCTTCAACATCAAGCCAAATCCACAATGCCAACCTATTGCCATCCTACCAGCCACCATACCTCCTTAACTGGTGCTAGAGAAACTGCACTTTGTATTTATTGCTTTTGGATGTTCCACAAGTTATGTTTTGCACTAAATAAAGAAAGACCTTTATACGTTTACTTATGGCTTATTCTTCAATCTACACTTTCACTGCACCAAACCCGAGGGAGCAATGGCCCCAGAGAACACAGTACACAACATCTCATCAGAGCCACTACCACTCCCATCCTCTGCACTGACTTCCCAGGGGCTTACTGTAGATGACCTATACTGAGGATAGTCATAAAATGATTAACCTATATTTTTTTGTTTTGATAATTTTTATTATGATTGTATATTTTCCCTCAGTAACACCTTTCAGCACCTTTTTATATCTTAAACAGTAGCTGTTGATTCAACGTATACATGCTAATGTTGACTTTAATAAGTGTGTTATATTAGATATGTTTATACTAAGCTCAAGTGTTAAGTTCATTGTGAAGATAGCATTTATATTTCAGCTAAAAAAAATTAAAGGTATTGATTTGGTTTGTCATGCTAGTGTTTGAATACGCAGTTTAAACTACACGTTTTAGAGTTTTGACTTTTCATGTTCCCTCACTATTAGGAAAGCTTCTAATTCTGCGAAATATAACTGTTAGGTGTAACTAATAATACACCTAACACTATAGTGTCATAATTACATTCAACATTTCCAGTGGGGAAGCATTTGACTGGGATAAACAGTAGGTCACTGGTACATTTGGTTCATTTTTAAATTGCTTTCTATGGAAGCAATAGGATAACACTTCACTCATTATGCAACAGTGTCAGCAAAGGAGTTGCAATCTCTTCCATGTATATATGTTCATAATGAGGTAATTTCTTGCCATTTTTTACATATACATCTGAAACTGAGGAATCAGGTCATATATGGGTTACATGTCTGTCAATTGAAAACATTCAGTCTTACAAATCTTGTAAAAGGGCCTTTGTAAAGTATGAAGTCATGCAGATGTCTGAATAGCATCCATAAGAACAATATGGCCGTACACTTTTTGGTATTCTCCAGATACAACATGAAGAGGTTATCTGGCACTGACACTGTATTTACTTAAAGGCTATGTACACGTCATAGTTTTATTCCAGCCGCCTCTCGGTATGTTTGCCATGATGCGGCCAGAACTCCGGCCCGCCCCTTTTATAGTGAATGGGTCCGGAGCAGAGTTCTGGCCGCACGCATGCACTAGCGGCAGCATGGATCCGGCAGGCTATTCACCCGCCGGAACAGCCTGCCGGAGAAGCATGCCGCTAGTGTTAAAGTAGCCTTACTAATTTTTGGCTAAAAAGCATATTTTCAATTGGCCTTTATAAAAAAAAAATTTAGCCATTCTGTCACAAAAGGTTAACCGTTTTTCGAACTGTTATTGGTACTTTCACTATCACTTTGTGACAGTCATCTAATAACCCTTATCTCTAAACTACTTAGAGGTCATAAACACTTTTTAAGCCACATTCTTATCAGTAAGATAAGGATAGAGCTTTAATTAGTGTTTATATGGTTACAGAGCAGAGATAAGGAGTCCATCTGTTCCCCAGATACTGGAAAAGACGGAATATCCACAGGCAGCAAGTAGAGCATCTCAGCCAAGTACAAAAAAAAGATTCCATATTTTCTATAAGGACCAATTGAGAAAATTATTTTTAGCTCAAAATAAGTATAATACAATAATAAAAAATTGCCCCCAAAGGTGTACATAGTATTTAAAGATAAAGACTTACCTTTCTTGCTACCCATTGCCAGTTCACGTGTTTAATACATAAGACATGAGTTCTGACTAATATATCACTCATATGGTGTCTTAAATCATCTCACTGAAGGGATGCAACACTCAAGACATTTTGTTAACAATATGGATAAGCAATGGGAAGCTGAAAGGCGTGGAGCTAAGAGAGCAGAAGCAAGGCTCAGCAACGGTATTCAAGAAATTGAAGAAGCTCAGCATTACCATATGAACAACATGGCGAAAGAGCAAAAACGACTACAGAAAGATCTTATTAAGATCAAGCAAGGTAAGAAACTCAATCTAAAATTACAAAGCTATGATTTTTCCTCATTTGGGCCACTTTCACAGTCAGCATATGATCAGTATTTTTCATTAGTAATTTTTGTAAAGCAAAACCAGAAGTGGGACCAAAACACAGAAGATGAACAAATATTCCATTATATTGTTTTCTCTGTAGGTACAGAACATTAGCGATAATCTCTATAACAGTGGCAGAGCTTTCAAGTAAATTATGGAGAAGTGCTTTCTTCTGGGATAGAGGTTTCCTAATATACAGTATATAATACTGTATATTTACATTCACAATTACTAGTAAAATTATTTATTATATCTTTCAGCTGCTGTTAAAAAAACCTCAAATGTGAAACATAATAGAACAGACATTCCACAAACAGCAAACTCTGGGAAAAGGTGAGTTTACATTTCTTAACATACATGTTACCGAGACACTGTGAATACACTGGAAAGTACAAACATGTCCTAAACTTTTTTCCCTTTACTAAGTATTATCATATACATTCAGTTACATTTATAGGACTCAGCCTCAAAAGAAATATCATAAAATGATAGAACCAAATATATGCCATCACTATGTTACAAACAGCTGAAGATAACCTCAGATAAACCAGACCCCAATGGCAGTCCATGCAGCTTCTATGGGGTCCCTGGCTCCACGCTCTTTTTAATGCTTGATGAAATAACAGCAAAAGTAGAGAATGTACTTGAGTCGTGAACTTGGGATGGGAACATCAGGACTGGTGCAAAATGAACCTCTAAATAGTTCATATAATATGTACAAATGTTTCTACTTTTGGCTCTGACAAACTGAGTAGGGAATTGGCAAACTCCCAAGTCAGAGGTGGGGCATAGGCTGCAATGCAGAGTCCCAATAGCTTAGGCAGGTTTTGCTGATGACCACACTGGCTCAGTATCTTTTTAAATCTCAGACTCTAGGTGGACAAAAGGCCACAGTACAAGTTAGGAGATGTGATTGAGAAGGGAAGCGGCAAGAATACCGAGTACATTTTATCTTTACATATTCACTGACTACTGCATGTATGTAACCAAATAAGGAATATATACAGCCTTAGGCTTCATGCACACGAACGTGTGACGGCCGTGCCCGTGCTGCGGGCCGCATACGGCGGGTCCGCAATAAACGGGCACCGGCCGTGTGCAGCCCGCATCACGGATCGCGGACCCATTCAGTTCAATGGGTCCGTGATCCGGGAGATGCAGAGCGGAGGCACGGATCGGAACACCGATGCCTCCGCACCGCAAAAAAGTAGTGCGTGCGGACCCTTGGATGCGGATCGCGGAGCCCATTCAAGTGAATGGGTCCGCGATCCACATGCGGTGGCCTCACGGTCAGTGTTCGTGCATTGCGGACCGCAGTTTGCAGCCCGCAGCACGGGCACGGCCGGCACACGTTCGTGTGCATGAGGCCTTAGAGAAAGTGAAGTTGAGGAATGCATTCTGTCATAATCAGAACTTTCCCCATGTAGCTGATATTCAAAGGGAAGAATCTCCAGCACTCTGTTAAAACTTCTTAGTCTCTACTTACACATGTTCCAAAAATATCAGAATAGCTTGATTGACACTAGACGTTTCGGAAAGTGTTAAGGCATTAAGGCATCCTTACTTATGTGGATGCTATCATCAAGTGGATTCTACAATTAAAATAACTGCTCTCAGAGCACATGTGAAGTGAATTAATTGACAAATCCATAACCCCCTACTGCCCTAAGGGTGATGGCACACAGTGCAGTTCTGACACGCAGTTAGGATGCAGTTTTTTATTGTAGCAAGCTGAAATGAATTGCATTTTTTTTTCTTAACACTTAGGACTTATAAGAATTTTTTTAGGTTTAATTTGGAGGAAAACTGCAAATTCTTTTTAATTATAGCTTTTTATTTCTTAAATATTAAAACTGACACAACAATTAATTATTTCAATGGGTTCCCTATTTGGTGACGATCGTCTTGATATACAACATGTATAGGTTTTATTGAACGGGGTGAATATGGTGACGGTTTCCGTTGGAGACTGCATTTTTAAATTTTTTTTACATTTTTTTATTTGTATTTTTATTATTATTTTTTGTACTTGTATATTAATTTATTTTTGCCACATAATATGTCCCCCAGGAGGTCATTAAAAGACCACTGTTCCACTGTTTTCATTGTAACTGGGGCATCCACAAGGAGGCCCAGTTTCAGGGGAAAACTGCCCCCTGTGCGGTCATTACACATAGGCAGAGCTGATCAGGGTCTCCTTAGACCCTGCAGCTCTGCTCTTAGACTGAGACACCCGGCGGTCACGTGACCTGCCGGGACTAACACAGGAAGCGGCTCTGCTCATCGGGCAGACGCAGCTCCTGCACCCGCCTGATCAGTTTGCTGTACATGTATGACACTGGGGCTTAAGTCATGTACATGTGCGGTGCTGGTTGGGAAGGGGTTACATGTACGTTTTTTAGATTAATGGCTATCCTTAGAGTAGGCCATCAATAAGTGATTGGCAGGGATCCAACACCCCGCACCCCTGCCAATCATGTGTTCTGCAGTAGCTCCAGATGTTGTGTAGTAGACAAAGCTGGTTACTGAAGCACTGCTCACATTGAATTAGCATTAGGTCACTCTCTCAGGTTCAGCAAACTGATATTATAACAACTGGGTCAGATGAATTGCCTGCATCACAGTCCTGCATGGATGTACAGGGGTGTCTAGTGAAGGGACTTCCAGGCGTGTTGGACCCTTGTGTATGTTCCACTGCTACTACCACCTCCCCATACAAATTACAGTACCCAACCCCAAGGCTATAATCATACAGTGTGCTTCCCTACACTTGGGTACACAAACTACAGGTTGAGAATCTAGGTTATAAAACACTGCTGGAATTGTCAAAAGTGTGAACCTCTGATGTCACAAGATGATGATATGCTGGGTTTCCCCAACAACATTACTACAACACTACACAGTACTTTAATTTTAGTGTGACCCTAACCTACAACGGTTGTAGCAGAGTTAACACACATGCTTTCTGAGACGTGTTATCTAAAGTAAATGCGTTAAGCAAACACCTTCAATTGCTTTTCAATGGCATTTGTTTCAAGAAATTTAAGTTAAGAGTTTGTGTGTTAACCCTGCTACATCTGAATATTATGGCAACCACTACAGTTCTATGAATATACAAATCATTAATAAAATCTGATTTTGTCTTTTTTGTGTTTTGTATAAGTCAACTTACAGCTTCTCCTGATGGACCAGTCATGGCATTGGGCTCATCAATGACTCTTCAAATGCGTATAAATGACTTCATGGATGGTGTAAAAAAAGGAAAATCAGAAAATCTTCAGAGAAAGGGAAGTGAGTTGTCACTTTCTGGTACAAATATAACAGATATCAAAACTTCTCTATCTAGGAGGCTCAGCATCTCTTCAGTAACCGAGGACACTGTAGTTCAGAATGACCTGTCAGGAAAATCATTTGGTCTTCTGTCTAATACAAACGACAAATCTGGTTCAGTAAACCCACAGTATTTTAGACAGAGAAGAGGTTCTCTTTTCAAGGATAAGGCAGCTTTTGATGAAGAACTCTATGCCCCTGATGGGGGACTCCGTACCTTACACACAATGCCTGACTTTATGGATTCCCTGGAGGAAGCCAAAAATGCCAGATATATTAGACACAGAGTCAAACCAGAGACTGAAAAAGAACTGGGTGTTGGTGAAATATTCGAAAAGGAGAATAGCGGTAGTTTTCCATAAAGACACAAGTGAAAAGGAAAATATTAAAGAGATAACATAAAACAGGCTTCTCTAGTTATTTACCAACAGACATTACAAAGCAGAACCTTCTAATAATGATTGATGCTATAACAACAAATGCCTTGACTTCAGAATAAATGTATCACTGTACAGGCTGTTTGTTATTTATATTGTAAGCTTTAATGGGTAACAGACAGTCATCTATCATTTTATTTTTTGTCAGTGAACTTTTTTAAAAAAATATTTGCATTATTTCTCTATTTTGTTTGTTTATTGCTTCCGCTTATTTTACAGTTCTGCTCAGTGTATTGGTTCTAATATAAATAAAGGTTATTTTTAAGACAACAAAACTCTAATGTCAATCTACTGTCAAATACTGCCTCTAAATCCAAAATCTGCAACCTTGTTTCCACCAGAGATTTCTCCTATTGTAGACATCATATCGTATTTGATTGTGTGTCCCCTTGATGATTGATAGCATTCTGGCAGTATTCTGACATGCCTGTTGGAAATCATTGGATTTTTTTACATTTTAAGAACTTGACAAGCAGTTCAGGACCCTATGACTATATGTTACCTCATATCTCCCCACCCTCTTTTGTTATCTCCCCACCCTCTTCTGGTAAACTCATTGGGAAGGCTTTTTTAGGTTCTGACTTTAGTTCAGGGATAACTGTTTCCCTTGAGATAGGATTTGTCCTTTCCAGATGTAACACAAGTTCCATCTCAGGTCAACAGGATCTCACACTGCATGATAGGACACAGGGTCCACTGTAGCTTGATTAATCTTGGATATGAAATTTGTGATCACCCAGCCAACAACCATTTATTTCTTTGGCACCTTTAGACAGCCCAGTATTGGAAATTTGCACAAATGCGCTCATGCAACTTATGCAAAAAGTGATCAGAGCATGCAAACAATCAGACGCATAAGTAGAAAATGTATGGGAGGCATTAATCTCCAGACTGCTAAATGAATCAGGACACCCTAAGTGATTTTAGACCCAAGAACTATGGCGGCATCTGTAATTGTACATCCAGTTTCCTACTCAATTAATTGCATATAGCTTTTATGACATCTAGCTATAGCCTGTAATATTATTACATATTATTACAAGAAATGGGTAGTTGATCCAGGGAGTAATTCTGATTGCCTGATTGGAGTTGGGAAGGGATTTTTTTACCATAAAGTGGGGAAAATTGGCTTCTACCTCACAGGGTTTTTTGCCTTCCTCTGGATCAACTTGTAGGATAACAGGCCGAACTGGATGGACAGATGTCTTTTTTTTCGGCCTTATAAACTATGTTACTATGGTAGAACACAAACTGTAATTAAAACTCCTATTCAAGGTTTTTAGATCTATAAGGGCTCATTCAGATGGGCATTGTTCATGTCCAGGTGCTTTCCACATTTAGAATGGACAGCACCTGCATAGAACAACTGAAATGTACAATTGTCTATACAGCTTATTGATCCGTACAGAGAAAATTGCAACGTGCAACATTAGGCTCCAATTTTCATGCATGACTTGCCCATTGAAGTGAATGGGTACGCAATAAAAATAGGCCAGACACCATCCATGTGCAAACCACATTGATTGATTATTTTAGTGGGACGTAAATCCATATATTAAAGACTTGAAAGAAATATACAAGGAAGTAACAAGATACAACTGCCTATATGTGCTGTGGAATAAAGTCTAAATTGGGGGGTTAAAATTTTCATTAGTAGAACACACAGATTGACACAGGCCTTTTACTGTATCTGATATGTACTATATAGCTATGGGAAATGCTACCTGCATGAAGTTTAGTCAAGTTCATTGGTTTTAACAATAGGCATACTAACAACATGAAGAAGATACCATAATTGGTCTCTCAAGGCCACTTTTTCACAGGTCAACTGGCCAAGCAATTATTGGAAATTAATCAATATAGTTAATCGGGTAATTGGTGGTACCTTTACACAGTGCAGTTATTCGGATCAAGCATTCCTTGGAAAGCTCCTTCCCAATAACTGCATCTAAAGCTGCCTTTACAGACAAAATAGATCATTCACAAAGTTTAGCATTTCAGTTTTGGTATTCCATTAGCCTGGCACAGGGTAGTCTAAAAATCATGAAATTCAGGAGTTGATGAGCTAGTTATTTTCCACATGGCACAGATCCTGTAGTGATTGATTTACAGCTTTTCTCATGTTCAGAGGTTGATCTGAACTTCTCTGGCCGCTTCTCTTGTCTTTAGTGCCGGGCACACAGGTCCTGACTCCAGCCAGCATCAGGTCAGTGTATATAACACAGCACACAACATCCTGATACTGACTGGTGTCAAGATTGTTATGTCACTTTCTGAAGGGCCTGATGTGGCAGGGAGACTAAGGGCCCTCTTCATGGTGGCCGGTACCAACTTCAACTCATGCAACCTCTATAATTATGCCCCTGTGTCTATATGTGGCATGTATAGCATGTCCTTTTCCCAAATATGGACTGCCATTTCTGCCACTATTTTTGTTCAAACTTAAAGTATTCCCTTTTCAGACATTGATCGCTTATCACTAGGATATGCCATCAATATCACATAAGTGCTAGTCTCACCTCTGGGACCTGCTCTAATCTCCAGAATGGGCCCCCTCAAAGTAAAACAGAGCAACCATGCCAGCATGGCCACCCTCCATTCAGCCCTGTGGAAGTACTGAAAATAGCTGTAGACTGGCTTGGCTATTTCCAGAAGTCCCATTGCAGTGGCCTCGCATGCATCACACTCTCCATTCACCACTGAGATAAGAATAGCCCTTTAAGGTACTACCAAGATGTCAAGGAAAAAAGGGGGAGCTTAGAACTGATAGTAGAATAAACATTTTTAGCACTTTGGAAAATATAATGAAAAATTCATGATTGTCTTTATTGTATGTGGAAATCAACATATAGTGCAAATCATGATGCCTGTGCTCAAATCACCTTGTAAAATAAATGGCACAAACAATAATTCTTGTAAGGCAATGTATATCCAATAGAGTTGATCGAATCCTAAAATATTCGGGGATTCGGAATTCGGCCCGAATTTTCCGCGGGATTCGTGGGTTCGAGCCGAATCACGAATCCCATTAAAGTCTATGGGAGACCCGAATATTTTTGCAGGGGCCAAAGGTTCTGCACAGTCAAGTTTGCCCCAACATGTGAAAACCTCAGAAAAAGATGGAAACACCTTGGAAATGGATAGGAAACACCAGGGGCAGCATGTAGGGATGCCTCTGAGGCTCCCTAATTGCACCATTTTTTCTAAATCTGGCCAATAGTCTGGTGATGACCCCAAGGCAATTTTCAGGGACACGGTAATGGTGACCCACTTAAAAATGCTGCCTGACAACCTGGCGGAGAACCCCTGATTGTCTCTTTCAATAAGATTGCAGTGTAAAGCATGGTGGTGAGCCTCAGTATGACTTTTTGGATGGAGATTGCATGTGGTCACGTACTCCCTGGAACCCCATAGTCACCCCTTCTCTGATGTGCTACCCCAGAACATTCTCTGCCCCAATTCGCAAGACCTTTTGCAGTCTCAGTGTGCTGACAGTGGGGATTTACCAGTGTTGTCTGAGGAGGTGGTGGACAATGGCGAGACACAGGTGTCGGGGGGTGAGGTAGTTGAAAGTGAAGCAAGTTACTAGGGTTGTCACGATAGCAGAATTTTGAGTTCGATACCGATACGTACAAAAGTATCACGATACTCGATACTGATACGATACCTCGCCAAAATAAAGGAGAACCTATTAATGCCACTCTGGCCCTTATTTGTGCGCCCCTCGCGCCCCTCACCCCCCCCCCCAGACCTTGCTTTTGACCCTGCTCTGTGCACGGTGATGTACGGTGACATCACTGTGTTTATTATCTCTGTACTGTGACATCATTGTGTTTATTATCTCTGTACAGTGACATCACTGTGTTTATTATCCCTGTACGGTGACATTACTGTGTTTATCTCTGTACTGTGACATCACTGTGTTTGTTATCCCTGTACAGTGACATTGCTGTGTTTATTATCCCTGTACTGTGACATCACTGTTTATTATCCCTGTACTGTGACATCACTGTGTTTATTATCCCTGTACTGTGACATCACTGTGTTTATTATCCCTGTACTGTGACATCACTGTGTGTATTATCCCTGTACTGTGACATCACTGTGTTTATTATCCCTGTACAGTGACATTGCTGTGTGTATTATCCCAGTGCAGGAAGAGGTAAGTGGTCTGTGTTTGTGTGTTTGTTTTTTATTTTTCCGGGTCGTGAATGCAGAGGACTACGTCGGATTCGGTGGACTACGTCGGACCAGCTTTTTTTTTTTTTTAATAAAATGGTCAAACAGGGGTCTGGGGGAGTGTTTATTTCAATAAAATGTTTTATACTTGTGTGTGTGTATTTTTTTTTTTACAATACTACAGTTTTAGTAATCATGGCTATCTACTGACGGCCCTGATTACTAATACTGGGCTTAGTGCTTGCCGGTATGGCAGGCCAGCACTAACCCCAACATCTATTACCTCGGCACCCACCGCCACCAGGGGTGCCGGGAAGAGCCGGGTACCCGCAGGACCGGACCTTCTAAATTGAGGGTCTGGCTCTGGGGCGGCTGCAGGCTGGTACCATTAGGCTGGGAAGGGCCAATAACCGTGTCCCTTCCCACCCTGGTAGTGCCAGGCTGCCGCTGCTGGTTGTATCTGGCTGGCGAAGGAAAAAAGGGGGGGACCCCACGCCATTTTTTAAAAAATTATTTAATTATTTTTGTAAAAAAATGGCGTGGGGTCCCCCCCTTTTTTCCTTCGCCAGCCAGATACAACCAGCAGCGGCAGCCTGGCACTACCAGGGTGGGAAGGGACACGGTTATTGGCCCTTCCCAGCCTAATGGTACCAGCCTGCAGCCGCCCCAGAGCCAGACCCTCAATTTAGAAGGTCCGGTCCTGCGGGTACCCGGCTCTTCCCGGCACCCCTGGTGGCGGTGGGTGCCGAGGTAATAGATGTTGGGGTTAGTGCTGGCCTGCCATACCGGCAAGCACTAAGCCCAGTATTAGTAATCAGGGCCGGCTGTAGATAGCCGTAATTACTAAAACTGTAGTATTGTAAAAAAAAAAAACACACACACACAAGTATAAAACATTTTATTGAAATAAACACTCCCCTAGACCCCTGTTTGACCATTTTATTAAAAAAAAAAAAGCTGGTCTGACGTAGTCCACCGAATCCGACGTAGTCCTCTGCATTCACGACCCTGAAAAATAGAAAACAAACACACAAACACAGACCACTTACCTCTTCCTGCACTGGGATAATACACACAGCGATGTCACTGTACAGGGATAATAAACACAGTGATGTCACCGTACAGGGATAATAAACACAGTGATGTCACAGCACACGGATAATAAACACAGTGATGTCAAAGTCCAGGGATAATACACACAGTGATGTCACTGTACAGGGATAATAAACCTCAGATCAACACATTGTGCCCCCATCAGACCTCAAATCAGCGTCTTGTGCCCCCATCAGACCTCAGGTCAGCATCTTGTGCCCCCATCAGACCTCAGATCAGCGTCTTGTGCCCCCATCAGACCTCAGATCAACACAATGTGCCCCCATCAGAGCTCAGGTCAGCGTCTTGTGCCTCCATCAGACCTCAGGTCAGCGTCTTGTGCCCCCATCAGACCTCAGGTCAGCGTCTTGTGCCCCATCAGACCTCAGGTCAGCGTCTTGTGCCCCCATCAAACCTCAGATCAACACAATGTGCCCCCATCAGAGCTCAGGTCAGAGTCTTGTGCCTCCATCAGACCTCAGGTCAGCGTCTTGTGCCCCCATCAGACCTCAGATCAACACAATGTGCCCCCATCAGACCTCAGGTCAGCGTCTTGTGCCCCCATCAGACCTCAAGTCAGCGTCTTGTGCCCCCATCAGACCTCAGATCAGCATCTTGTGCCCCCATCAGACCTCAGATCAGCATCTTGTGCGCCCATCAGACCTCAGATCAGCGTTTTGTGCCCCCATCAGACCTCAGATCAACACAATGTGCCCCCATCAGAGCTCAGGTCAGCGTCTTGTGCCCCCATCAGACCTCAGATCAACACAATGTGCCCCCATCAGACCTCAGATCAACACAATGTGCCCCCATCAGACCTCAGGTCAGCGTCTTGTGCCCCATCAGACCTCAGGTCAGCGTCTTGTGCCCCCATCAGACCTCAGGTCAGCGTCTTGTGCCCCCATCAGACCTCAGATCAACACAATGTGCCCTCATCAGACCTCAGGTCAGCGTCTTGTGCCCCATCAGACCTCAGGTCAGCGTCTTGTGCCCCCATCAGACCTCAGGTCAGCGTCTTGTGCCTCCATCAGACCTCAGGTCAGCGTCTTGTGCCTCCATCAGACCTCAGGTCAGCGTCTTGTGCCCCCATCAGACCTCAGGTCAGCGTCTTGTGCCCCCATCAGACCTCAGGTCAGCGTCTTGTGCCCCCATCAGACCTCAGATCAGCGTCTTGTGCCCCCATCAGACCTCAGATCAACACAATGTGCCCCCATCAGACCTCAGGTCAGCGTCTTGTGGCCCCTCTCAGACCTCAGATGAACACAATGTGCCCCCATCAGACCTCAGGTCAGCGTCTTGTGGCCCCCCTCAGACCTCAGATCAGCCCACCCAGCCACTTTAAAAAAAGCATACTTACCTGTTCTGGCCGCCGCTGTCCTCAGGCTCCCCGCTACACTGTGTTCCCTGCCGGCGCGCACGATGACCTGACGCTGCGTCAGGTCATAGTGCGCGCCGGCAGGGAACACAGTGGAGCGCGGAACCTGAGGACAGCAGCGGTCAGAACAGGTAAGTATGCTTTTTTTAAAGTGGCTGGGTGGGCTGATCTGAGGTCTGAGGGGGGCGCGGGGCCCCCCATGAAATCATTGGAGCGGGGGCCTGGAGCAGTAGCTCCAGGTGCTCCAATTATAATCCGGCCCTGGCAGCGCGGCAGATATTAGAACATGGCAACCGCATTAAAGTGATGCGCGCGCCATGTTCTATGTATCGGGCGGCAAAAAAACTCGGTATCGAGCTTCGGTACCGCACTAGGTACCGAAACCGTACCGAGTTTTCAATACATCGTGCAACACTACGCTAGCTAACACTGTCTGTCTCTTCTCCTTCCCAAAGCACAATGAGGCTGATGCTGCAGGTCCCTACCTTATGTAAATTTAGGTCACATGTCACTGCCAGCCAATCACTGCTGGGGAGGTATAGGGGCTGTTACATCACAGCAGGCGTTCCCACAGGCTTCCCTTTGATGCTGATTGGCTGAAAAAAACGGGCATTTCAAACTTCCAGTGACGCACGAATAATCACGAGTCCGCGCTGCCTCGGGATGCCGAGCCGAAGCGGGCAATATTCGTGCGAATCACAAATATTGCCGCTTCGATTCGCTCATCACTAATATCCAACTGTTTCAATCTGGACCTTTGTCACAAAGTCACTGCAAATAGAAGTATAAAATTAGTACAGCTAAGAAATGAAGTCAGAAAAGAAATCAGTGAACGCTTTTAAGGTAATATCTAAAGATTACTACTAAGGGGGATATCTGTGTAAAATAAAAGATCAGTAATGTGACAGGAATATATACAGTAAATATTAAACAATAAATAAGCAACTGTATAGAAGAGTATAGCAAGTACTTAAAGGGGTTATCCCATGAATAATGTAAAAATGAAAATCAGACATCATATAGTCCATGAGAATGTCTCTCTAACAAAACCAGAACCAGCCCTGTACCTCACATGGATCCAAAGATCTCCCTATTCATTGCTCTGCTAGATTTATATTGAGCTGATGGCTCAAGGGGAGTGTTTTTTCTGCTGCAGCTCAGGTTGCGTGTCTCAGCTCTCCCTATCACAACTCAGGAGGCAGTTGAAGGATGAAACTGAGCATGTGCTGCCTTCTCAGTGAGCAGGTCAAAGAAATAGGAAAAACAAACTAACAGCAGGAGGTGCTGTACAGATACATTTTATTGAATAACTCTGTGTCTATGATAAATTTTTAATTACATGAAATTACAAAAGTATTCAGATCCAGGTGCTGGTTTGAAAACTGTATATATGATACCTAAGAAAAGGTTTAGCTACTAGGTATACAAGGTACTAGCTACTACTATGGACAAGTGGTATTGTCATGTTGCAGAATCTAAAAGGTAACAACCAGGTGAAGCAGAGTATGAGAGATAAAACTAGATAAGGAGACAAAGTTGGGAGAAAACAGAGATATGAATAGGAAGGAAGGTGGCCGTCCACAGGTAGCAGGACTAAGGTCACATGGAAGAGTACAGGAAGAGTGCACCTGGACCTAGAAGGAGAAGTGACTGTATACCAGCAGGGCAACTTAGTAGCATTGTGCTTCTGATGAGATGTGGAGACTGGTGCTAAGCGCTAGAAGGTATGTGGCATGTGGAAGAGAAAAGCGGCGTATGGCATCCTTTATAAGGAAATCCACAGCTGATTGTAGCTACATCATCCATGATGCTAGTGTAGTGTGATAACTGGGGCAACCCACCAAGGGTGAACCTAGCCTTTCTGCTGCCTGAGGCGAAAACTGAAACACCCCCCCCCCATGCCAATTTCTTAACCTAACCCCTTTGCCACAATGAAAGCGCTCATTGCCCTTCTGCAGCCCCCCTCTTGCCCCACCTGGCCTCATTGGTGGTGTACCCCTGCAACCCACAGGCCGCTGTGTGAAGGAGTGGAGGAGGCAGCAATTAATGTACTGACCCCAGCCAGTGTCAGGTCATTTTTCATAACACAACACACAATGTTCTGATACTAACTGGTATCAAGACTTTTATCCCAAGTCCTGAAGCTCCTGATGTGACAGGGAGGCTAAGGGTCCCCTGGACCAATGGTGCCCAATCACAACTGCAATTTTTGCGACCCCTCTATTTATGCCACTACGTCTAGATGTGGGATATACATCATGTCCTTTTCCCAACCATGGGCTGCCATTTCTGCCACTATTTTGTTAGAACTTAAGGTACCATAAAGATGTCAAGGGAAAAGGTGGGAGCTTAGAACTGGTGACACAGTTATGACATCTGGAGCTTCTTACTCACTGCTGTAACATCGAGGCAAAAGTTCAGCTGAGACTGACAGCAAAGAAAGTGGGGGGGTTAATGCAGACAGCAGCTCAATGAGGAAACCAGAATTGCTCTGCTCACCATGTGTTCCTATCCATTGGTGGGGTATGTCAGCAATATGCAGAAGAGGTAAGTATGTGAAATGAGTGTACCTATATGTGCGTAATGTGTAGATAGGTGTGTGTGTGTAATTTGTAGGTGCGTGTGTATATATGTGAGATGAGCAAACCACTTGACATTTGGTTTGGTTCAGGTTCGCCAAATTGAACTGGACCGCTTCAGGATGAACCAAAGTGGTTCCAATTGCCCTGAAAATTGGCATATAACATCATCTAGTTTCCTCAAAGTCAGAACGTTTAGGAAAAGTTGTTATCTCTTTTCATTTATTTTTTATAAATTTCTTTTTTCTCCATCCCCCCTCCCCAAGCTTTCGAACACAATGATAGCAATAGTAAATCATGTCTGAGAGACAATGACATACATAGCTATGGGTAAATGCACGTTTAACGTTTTTAATAAACAGTGTGTTTAAAAACACATTGCGCCATCATGTTATGCTTTTCATATTCCATAAATTGTCCCTTATCGGGGCAGATTGACTTGCTGGTTGCTGACCTAGGACGAGAATGCCGGTATTTAACGCCTTAGGACAAGCACTCTCGTCCTAGGGTTAACTGGCAGCCAGACACGTGCTGCCGCGATCTGCAGCAGGGGCTCGGCTGATACTGACAGCCAGGAACCTGCTGTATCCACCAGCATCGGTGTTAACACTGATGCCGGCGGATTAACCCCCTGTATGCCGCGGTACATCACCATCGGGTCCCTGTGGTTTCTATGGCAACCCAATGCCTTAAACAGGAATCGGGACTGCCAGCTACGGAAACCCAGAAGATCCAACTACAGGGCTGGGTCTCCTGGGCAACTGTCAGCATCTTACTGTGTAAGTATTGTATTGTATTGTGCTGTACTGAAACAGGGATCAGACCCTGAAATGTTGAAGTCCCATAGTGGGATAGAAGTCAAAAGTAAAAAAAAAGTGAAAAAAAAGTTTTTAAACAATAAAAAAAAATAAAGTCTCAATAAAAAAGCCCCTTTTCCATAAAAAGAGACTTATAAAATTGTAAAAAATAGAAAATAAATAAAAAAAAACACACATATTAGGTATCGCCGCGTCCGTAAAAACGTGCTCTATAAAAATATCACATGATCCAGACGGGTGGTATTTTTTTACGGTGTTGACCGGATGGGGTCAACACCGTAAAAAATAAAAGTAAAAACTGTGCTAAGAAAAGCCATTTTTTGTCACCTTTCATCACAAAAAATGTACATATGACAATCGGCCAAAAAATAAAAAAGATATGGCTTTCAGAAGATGGAGACATAAAAACATTTTGTTTCAAAAATGATATTATTGTTTAAAACCAAAATATTAAAAAAACAAACATATTAGGTATCGCCGCGTCCATAACGACCTGTTCTATAAAATTATCACATGAGCTAACCTATCTGGTGAACACCATTAAAAAATAAAATGTGAAAACTGTGCCAAAAAAGCCATGTTTATCACCATACATCTCAAAGTGTAGTACCAAGTGTTCAGAAAGTAATATGTACCCAAAAATAATACCAATCAAACCATCATCTCATGCCGCAAAAAATGAGACCCTACATGAGACAATCGGCAAAAAAAAACTAAAAAAAAACTACAGCTCTCAGACGATGGAGACACTAAAACATGATTTTTTTTTGTTTTAAAAATGATATTATTGTGTAAAACTTAAATAAATAACAAAAAAGTAAACATATTGGGTATCGCCACGTCCGTAACAACCTGCTCTATAAAAATCTCACATGACCTAACCCCTCAGGTGAACACAGTAAAAAATAAAAAATAAAAGCGGGTGTAAAAATAGCCATTTTTTGTCACCTTATATCACAAAAAGTGTAATACCAAGCGATCAAAAAGTCATACGTACCCCAAAATAGTACCAATCAAACCGTCATCTCATCCTGCAAAAAATGAGCCCCTACCTGATGAAATCACCTAAAAATTAAAAATAACTATGGCTCTCAGACTATGGAGACACTAAAACATGAATTTTTTTGTGTCAAAAATATTATTGTGTAAATCTTAAATAAATAAAAAAAAGTATACATATTAGGTATTGTCGTGTCTGTAATGATCTGCTCTATAAAAATATCACATGATCTAACCTGTCAGATGAACGTTGTAAATAGCAAAAAATAAAAACTGTGCCAAAACAGCTAATTTTTTGTTACCTTGCCCTCAAAAAGTGTAATATAGAGTAACCAAAAAGCATATGTAGCCTAAAATAGTACCAATAAAACTGCCACCTTATCCCGTAGTTTCCAAAATGGGGTCACTTTTTTAGAGTTTCTACTCTAGGAGTGCATCTTCAAATGTGACATGACAACTTAAAATTTTCCCAGAGAAATCTGCCCTCCAAAAACCATATGGCGTTCCTTTCCTTCTGAGCCCTGCTGTGTGCCCGTAGCAGTTTACCACCACATGTGGGGTGTTTCTGTAAACTACAGAATTAGAGTAATAAATATTAAGGTTTGTTTGGCAGTTAACCCTTGCTTTGTTACTGGAAAAAAATAATTAAAAAGGAAAATCTGCCAAAAAAAGTTAAATTCTGAAATTTCATCTACATTTTCCTTTAATTCTTGTGGAACACCTAAAGGGTTTGTAAAATCAGTTTTGAATACCTTGAGGGGTGTAGTTTCTAAAATGGGGTAATTTTGGGGTGGTTTCTGTTATGTAAGCCTCACAAACTGACTTCAGACCTGAACTGGTCCTTAAAAAGTGGGTTTGGGAAATTTTATGAAAAATTTTAAAATTTGCTTCTAAACTTCTAAGCCTTCTAACATCCTAAAAAATAAAATGTAATTATCAAAATGATCCAAACATGAAGTAGACATATGGGGAATGTAAAGTAATAACTATTTTTGAAGGTATGGGTATTATTATGTATTTTAAAAGTAGAGAAATTGAAATTTTGAAATTTTTCAAAATTTTTGGTAAATTTGGTATTTTTTCATAAATAAAAAACAAATATTTTGACCCAAATTTGCCACTGTTATGAAGTAACATAGTAACATAGTTTATAAGGCCGAAAAAAGACATCTGTCCACCCAGTTCGGCCTGTTTTCCTATAAGTTGTAAGTACAATATGTAACAAGAAAACAATCTCAGAATGGCCTGGATAAGTAAACGCATTTTAAAGTTATCACCACATAAAGTGCCACATGTCAGATTTGCTAAAAATGGCCTGGTCCTTAAGGTGAAAAATGGCAGGGTCCTTAAGGGGTTAAACACAAAGAGTGTTATGGGATTAAAAAAATAAGTGGTTTGTTGAGAGACCAAGTGTCAAAAAAATATGTCAGAAGGTGTGCCCTTACAAAACGCACAAGTTGTTGCAAAAGTGGCTCGCTGTGAAAGGGCCTAGAGAAATTCTCCCTTTTAACTGAGAGCAGCAGGGTATGGATATAGTGATTTAGCTGCAAACTTAGATGGGCAGGAGTAGCAGGCCACAGCAGTGGCATGAAGGTGGAGGTGGCATAAAAGAGGCAGCAGCTGTGCACAACATGATGGTCTGCAGGACACAGCATTGCCATGAATGGGGCAGCAGCAGCCGTACAGAACATGATGGTAGGCAGTATGGCAGACAGCAACAGTGGCAAGATAGGGCACTGTCAGCAAGACCAGATCTATTCATCGGCCTCAGCCAGAGAAGTGTATAAATCCTTCCGAATCCAGGCTTGGTTAATTTTGACAAAAGTGATGTTTTGGACACTGGCAGAAGACAACTTGGTCCATTTGGGTTTCACCATGCTCCCCATGGCACTGAAAACCCTCTCCAAGAGAACACTGGAGGCTGGGTAAGAAAGATGAAAATTATTCTTACAGGTAATTGGATTTCCCGTTAACCTCCACAATGGCATTTATAGGAAGATCATCCGTCTCTCAAGGGACAGGAAACAGCATAGAAGCTCACCATAAAAAGGTGCCTCTTCCACACCTAGACAAGTTCAGTAACAGAGAAACCAGGGAGATTCACCATATACTGTATACATTATCATTGTAACAACGATTACAAAAAATTGTTTCATCATGTTTTTGGGGAGGGAAACCCCCAGTGCCGTTGTGGAGGTTTATAGGAAATCTAATTACCAGTAAGAGTGATTTTAATCTTTCCCTCACACCTCCACTGATAGGAGGATATTTAAAGAAGTCTACAGCCCCAGATAACATTTTGTGGCCAAAGGCTACATTTTCATTAGCCAACACATTTAATTTGTAATGTTTAAAAAATGTACATGGGTTTGACCAAGCTGCAACCCTACTGATGTGATCCAGGGAGGCAGGAGCTCCTTCTGCCCAAGAGGTCAAAAGTGCCCTAGTTGAGAGTGCTTTAAGGGGGGACATGTTTTTCCTGTGCTGCCTGAGGCAAAAATTTAAATGGCGCCCCCCTCCCATTAAAGGGTTTGTGTCATTTTGGACAATGGGGGTATATCGCTAGTATATGCCCCCATTGTCTAATAGGTGCGGGTCCCGCTGCTGGAACCCGCACCTATATCCAGAACGTAGCCCCGAAATAATGTAATGCCCTATGTGCCCCTTTATGGTAGTAATGCCCACTTTGTAGTAGTAGTAATGCCCTCTGTGTCCCCTTTCTAGTAGTAATGCCCACTACGCCGCCCTTATGGTAGTAATGCCCACTGTGTGTCCTTTGTAGTAATAATGCCCTCTGTTCCCCCTTATGGTAGTAATGCCCATTGTGTGTCCTTTGTAGTAATAATGCCCTCTGTTCCCCCTTATGGTAGTAATGCCCACTGTGCCGCCATTATGGTAATAATGCCCACTGTGTCCCCCTTATGGTAGTATTGCCCACTGTGCCCCCTTAGCATTAATGTCCTCTCCTCTGTGCCCCCTTTGTAATAGAACACCTGTCACCTGTGGACACACACACACACACACACACACACAGGACCTATTCACCTTCTCATCCTGTTCCTGAAGTCCTCTCCCCTGGAGATGCAGATCCGTTATGCAGTACTTTGTGGGCGGAGCTTATGCAGATCCCAGGCTGCAGGCTCCGCCCACATCAGCAGGCAGCGCGATCTCCCAGCTTCACCATTCTGTGCGCTGCGGGCCTGAAGAAGAGGAGAAGAGCAGGGAGCTGAGCAGAGACAGGAGATCAGCTCCCTGCGCTCTGGGAAGGGAGGAGGCTGAACAGCAGCTAAAGTGAACACTGGCGGCATCCACCAGCAGTGTTTAACTGCTGTGTGGATGCCGCCCCTCAAACATACAGAAAACTGCCGCCTGAGGCACCTTATATCACAAAAAGTGTAATACCAAGCGATCAAAAAGTCATACGTTCCCCAAAATAGTACCAATCAAACCGTTATCTCATCCTGCAAAAAATGAGCCCCTACCTGATGAAATCACCTAAAAATTAAAAATAACTATGGCTCTCAGACTATGGAGACACTAAAAAAAAAAATGCCATTTTTTGTCACCATACTTCACAAAAGTGTAATTCCAAGCGATTAAAACAACATATGTAACCCAAAATAGTACCAATCAAACCGTCATCTCTTCTGCAAGAAATGAGACCTTACCTAGGACAATCGCCCAAAAGATAAAAAAAATATGGCTTTCAAAAAAATGGAGACCCTAAAACATTCTTTTTCTTCAAAAAAGCTTTTATTGTGTGAAACTGAAATAAATGTAAAAAAAGTAGACATATTAGGTATCTCCACGTCCGTAATGACTTCCTCTATAAAATATTATATGACTTACCCCCTAAGGTGAACACCATAAAAAAAAACTGCAAAAAATGCAATTTTTTGTCACCTTTCATCACAAAAACTGTTATAACAAGCGATCAAAAAGTCATACACACCCCAAAATGGTACCAATCAAACCGGCATCTCTTCCCGCAAAAAATTAGCCCCTACATAAGATAATTGCCCAAAAAATAAAAAAATATAGCTTTTCGGAAAACGGAAATGCTGAAACATGATTTTTTTTTTTAAATGCTTTTATTGTGTAAAACTAAAATAAAAAAAGTAGACATATTAGGTATTTCCGCATCCGTGAAAACCTGCTCTATAAAAATATCACATGATCTAACCCCTAAGGTGAATTTCATAAAAAATAAAATAAAAACAACCTTTTTTTGGTCACTTTGCCACATAAAGTGTAATATTAAGTGATCAAAAAATCATATGTACCCAAAAATGCTACCTATAAAAACGTTAACTCTTTCCGCAAAAAATGAGCCCCTACACAAGACGATTGGCAGAAAAATAAAGAATTTGTAGCTTTTAGAAAATGAAGACACAAAAACATAATTTTTGTTTCAAAAAATGCTTTATTATGTAGAACTGAAACAACAGAAAAAAATACACATATTTGGTATTGTAGCGTCTGTATCAACCTGCTCTATAAAAGCAACACATGATCTATCCTGTCAGGAGAACTCAGTAAAAAACAAAAAATAAAAACTGTGCCACAACAGCCATTTTTTTGTTACCTTGCCTCACAAAAAGCGTAATACTGAGCAATCAAAAATCATATGTACCACAAAATAGTACCAATAAAACTGTCAGCTCATCTTGTAGTTTACAAAATGGGGTCACTTTTTGGGAGTTTCTACTCTAGGGGTGCATCAGGGAATCATCAAATGTAACATGGCAACTTAAAATTATCCTAGCGACATCTGCCCTCCAAAATATGGCGCTCCTTTCCCTCTGCGCCCTGCCATGTTTCCCCTACAGCAGTTTACCACCACATGTGGGGTGTTTCTGTAAACTGCAGAATCAGAGTAATAAATATTGAGTTTTCTTTAGCTGTTAACCCTTGCTGTGTTACAGGGACAATAGATTAAAATAGAAAATCTGCAAAAAAAAGTGAATTTTTGAAATTTCACCTCCATTTTCCTTTCATTCTTGTGGAACACCTAAAGGGTTAACAAAGTTTGTAAAATCAGTTTTGATTAACTTGATGAGTGTAGTTTCTAAAATTAGGTCATTTATGGGTGGTGTCTATTATGTAAGCGCCACAACGTGACTTGATAACTGAACTGGTCCTTGAAAAGTGGGTTTTGGAAATGTTCTTAACAATTTTAAGAATTGCTTCTAAAATTCTAAGCCTTCTAACTTCCTGAAAAATAAAATGATGTTTACAAAATGATGCCAACATGAAGTAGACATCTGGGAAATGTACAGTAACAAATATTTTATGAGGTATCACAATCTGCTTTAAAAGCAGAGACATTCAAATTTCAAAAATTATTAATTTTTCCAAACTTTCAGTAAATTTTGGAATTTTTTATTAATAAAGGTGAAACATATTGACTCAAATTTACCACTAACATGAAGTACTATATGTCACGAGAAAACAGTCTCAGAATCACTTAGATAAGTAAAATCGTTCCAGAGTTATTACCACATAAAGTGAAACATGTCAGATTTGAAAAATGTAGCTTGGTCCTTAAGGTGAAAACTGGCTTGGTTTTGAAGGGGTTAATGAGACGTGTTATCTAAACTAGCTGTGTTAAGCAAACGCCATCAGTTGCTTTTCAATGGTTTTTGTTTCAGGATATCACGATGAGTTAAAGGGGTTTTCCCATCTTGGACAATGGGGGCATATCGCTAGAATATGCCCCCATTGTCTTATAGGTGCGGGTCCCACACCTATAATGAGAACACGGCCGCCCTCCATTCATTTCTATGGGCGCTGGCTCGGCTATTTCCGTCGGCTCCATAGAAATGAATGAGAGCGCACCGCGCAAGTGCTGCCCGGCTCCCATTAATTTCTATGGAGCCAACAGAAATTTTCGGCGGCCCCCCCAAAAATGAATGGAGGGCGGCCACGCATGCGCGGTGCGCCCTCCTTCTCTACTGGGGCCGCATTCTCAATATAGGTGCAGGTCCCAGCGGTGGAACCCACACCTATAAGACAATGGGGACATATCCTAGCGATATGCCCCCATTGTCCAAGATGGAAAACCCCTTTAATAAATTTAAGTTAAGAGTTTGAGTGTTTACTTTGCTACATCTGCTATCCCTACCATCCTTTTGTGCACAGCCAGAGTCAGAGAAAGAAAAGAAGTTCCACTCCCTGGATGTGCGTAGATGTATTCTGAAATACCTACTTGTTAGAGAAGCCTTTGGAAAATCTGACAAACTGCTCCTTCAATATCAGGGCCTAACCAAGGGAAAAGTAACAAGAAAAGCTACATGCGATGCCGGCGGATGCAGCAAGGGCCCGGCCATTGATCGGGCCCGTGCTGCTGATCGGGCGGGTGCAGCTCCTGCACCCGCCTGATCATGTCACGTACATGCACGTGAGGATGCAGCAATTCGCCGCATTCGGTTACGTACATGTACGTGACATTGCGGGAAGGGGTTAAAGGGAACCTGTCACCTCCTTTTCTGAAAATGAGCTGTTAACAGTACCTTAAAGTAGAGCCGAGTGTCATCCTAATGATGTTGTTGAAACTGAGAACTGCCGGATGGAAACGGTGAAAACTGAACTTTTAATCTTGCTGCACGGGCTTTCCGGTGTGGGCTTGAAGTCAAGGGGGCAGCGGCCTCCTTGCTTCAAGTCAAGAAAGCCACTCCCCACTTGCGCTTGACTGACAGCCCGGGTGCCGGGGATCGCAGAAATCTCGCGCATGCGCGTTGCGCGACTGAGTACTGCGCGATCCCGGCACCCGGCTCTTCATGTTGCCGGTGCTTCAGTACTCAGTGCGCATGCGCCGCCTTACTATGCGAGCGCGCTTGGGAGCTCGCATAGTCAGGCGGCGCATGCGCACTGAGTACTGAAGCGCCGGCAACATGAAGAGCCGGGTGCCGGGATCGCGCAGTACTCAGTCGCGCAACGCGCATGCGCGAGATTTCTGCGATCCCCGGCACCCGGGCTGTCAGTCAAGCGCAAGTGGGGAGTGGCTTTCTTGACTTGAAGCAAGGAGGCCGCTGCCCCCTTGACTTCAAGCCCACACCGGAAAGCCCGTGCAGCAAGATTAAAAGTTCAGTTTTCACCGTTTTCATCCGGCAGTTCTCAGTTTCAACAACATCATTAGGATCACACTCGGCTCTACTTTAAGGTACTGTTAACAGCTCATTTTCAGAAAAGGAGGTGACAGGTTCCCTTTAAGCATGTGTGATAACTCTAACTACCTTTTATTTACAGTGGAACAGAGATACTACTTTAGGAACGAATTCCGGAGAATGTTTAAGTATAATTCTATCTTTCCAAACCCACAGATAGGCTGGTCTGAAAAAAAAAAAAGCTTGTACGTAATTCTCCTACTCTCTTTGGTCTGATCACCAAAAGAAGAGTATATTTTAATGTTAGAAGCATTAAAGGGGTTTTGCCACTTCAGCAAATAGCATTTATTATGCAGAGAAAGTTTCCTTGGTTACGACCACCCTGCAGTCCAGCAGCATGGCTGTGCTTGCACACTATAGAAAACAGCACCAGCCTATGTGAGCTCTTACGGTCCCGGCCACCAGAGAGGCTGGCATTTTTTCTTATAGTGTGTAAGCACGACCATCACGATTGCAGTGTGGTTGTTACTATGGAAATGAACAGTGTATAATGTTATACACTGTATAATGTTATGAAAAGGAGGCAATATGGAAAATAACAATACATTAGTAAGTGCCTTGTATTAACTTTCTCTGCATGATAAATGGATGCGGACACCACACAGTGTGCTGTCCATATTTTTTTGCGCCCCCACAGAAATGAATGGGTGTACATTTGATCAATAAAAAATGCAAACCGTTCGTTTGCATGAGGCCTAAGTGTGTATACATATGTATAAAGCTCTCAGTCACTGATAGTTGACCAGGGGCGTAAGGGCTTTCTCACTTAAAAAGCTTAAAGGGCTGTCTCACTTCAGCAAGTGGTATTTATCATGTAGAGAACGCTAATACAAACCACTTACAAATGTATTGTTATTATCCATATTGCTTCCTTTGCTGGCTTGGTTCATTTTTCTATCACATTATACACTGCTCGTCCAGCGGTGTCTGAGGATCCCGTTTGTCTCCCACAAATTTTCCCCATATTCTATGGTATATGTTTGAGGTAATCTTCTTCCTACTGCTAAGAAGTGTAGAAATTACCTTCTGAGAAAGACCTTTTCTCCTTAATATGGAAGCCCCAGTCTCCAGGATGTCAATTTAAGCTTAATCTCCAGGTGTTAGGCTAGGGCTACACAAAGACATGTGTCGCGCAACATTTTGTCACACCAATGTCACGCAACACATTTTGTAATGCTAGTCTATGGTGTAGCGCTGTGACATACTATGACTACGACACGACAGTCGCAAAAAATGCATCCAGGATAGACTAAAAATATATATATTTGTACAGTGTTAGCCAGTAAATATAAGATGAAAAAAGGATTGAGATTCCTCAGTAGTTGATACCTTTTAATGGCTAAATGAAAAGATAATGACAAAGTTGCAAGCTTTCGAGGCCACTTGGGCCTCTTTATGAGGCGTCTCTTAAGACAGTATCTGAAGATTCACATATTTATACACCAAAGTACATAGGAATAATGAGGTAGATGAGACAAGTGATGTAAAGGAGAACAATATGAGTGGAGGAGGAAACATGTTTGGTTCTGAGTAGAGATGAGCGAGTAGTGTTCGATCGAGCCGGTATTCGATCGAATACTACGCTATTCGGCATACTCGATTTCGATCGAGTATAACGGCGATGGCGCACTTAGAATTCGTTTCCCCTCCCACCTTCCCTGGCGCTCTTTTTCCACCAATCACCATGCAGGGGGGGTATGACAGGCCCGCGGAGCACGCTGGCAGCGCGAAAACGGCGTCTACATGGATTGGCTGGAAAAACCACGTGACCTCGAATATTAATAACTCAGGTCTTCCTGCTCGTTCGCATATGCTGCGTGAACTTAGTCAGGGACAGAGGCTGGAGAAGGGAGAGATAGGTTTTAGCTGTTGGACAGGCAGGAGCGTGATTAAAAGCCCTTATCAGGGCTACTATAGTGCAGTACAGTGATAGCTTTACTACTATATACACTCTGCAGAGAACGGCTGCTGTATTCAGGGATAGCTGCTGGAGTAGGGACAGAGAGAGGCATTAGTGGTGTATTAGGTGCTCTGCTACATACCAAACTATATTTGGCACTACTGTTCTGCGTTCTTTTTGGCTGCAAAACCCTGTTATATACCTAGTGTGTATATGCACCATCTGATCTTCTGGCAGTATACGGAGGTGTACTTTTTTTTTTTTTTAAATACAGTTTCTTTGGCTTTAGTGTTCTGGGTTCTGTGTGCCTGCAATACCCTTTTTGTATACCAGGTGTAAATACCCACCGTCTGACCTGTTAGTACACGGCTGTGTACTCGGACATATTTTAAAAAAGTCCTGTTATTTGGCACCTGTATTGTGCGTTCTGCGTGCCTGCAAAACTCTTTTATATATGTGCTGTTAATACCCACCGTCTGACCTGTTAGTACACGGCTGTGTACCTAGAATTATTAAAAAAAAAAAAAGTCCTTTTATTTGGCACCTGTACTGTGCGTTCTGCGTGCCTGCAAAACTCTTATATACGTGGTGTTAATACACACCATCTGACCTGGTAGTATACGGCTGTGTACGCCAAATATTGTAACCAAAAAAAAAAAAAATGCGGAGGGCTAGCGGAATCGGACGTGGATGAGGACGGGGGCGCGGAAATGCTGTTGGGGGCCTTGTTGAAGCCAGTGGGGATACAATGTGTGC
>ONZH01031012.1:0-31789 GCA_900303285.1 Rhinella marina
ATACTTACCCAAAGTGGACATCGTTCAATTCTGCAATAAAACATAATTCAATTAATTGACCCACAATAAATATTTTTTATTTTTTATTTTTTATTTTTAATCAATGATTATTTGTAGAATTCAATAAAGAAAAATATGAATGAACTTTCTCGATACTTTTCCCATGTACACAATCTATACATACTCCTTATACACTTTTATTATTTATCATAAAGGATGCACCCAGAATTAATACTTCATATTCCTCAACCATATCTTTACTGTGACCAAGTAAATCAAAGATTGACCAATTAGAGTGAACTACTGACTACTCAGTTTAGCCTCATCCACACCAGATTTTTATACTCACTTGAAATCACAACCCCTCCCATAGGACGTATTTTCTATAAAAGAGCAGAAAGATTCAGCAGATTTATCAACCATTGAAAAAGGGGACAGCCAGAGATCCCCGAAACGCGTCTGGTGTAAATCTGCTGAACCACACTTCACTACATCAAGATTGTGAACCATAAAGCGCTTTTTTGAGGAAATCAAGAATACCAGATAGACTCTTTGTTTTTCCATGAGAAAACAGGCGAAACCAACCAGCTATAGCCGAAGCAACTCCTACTTTACACAAGTCTACAACTCTACAAGAGATTCCCGGCACCAAGAGATTCCCGACACCTCGATTTTTGAATTTTGGCGCGCATCAGACACGTGGGACGCCACGTGCTGACTGGGCATAGATGCGCGCGGCAATATACAGCTGAGAACAGATACGCGCTGGGGAACACAGCGCATCACACAGAGCGGGACGTGCTTACACTTCTGGAGGACCACTATCACTCCACTCCCGGATGGGTAAAGTATACATCATCTATATATATCAACCCAAGTAAGTTTTTACGATACTATATATCTAAAAGCCGACAGCGCAAGGGAAGATAAAGTGACCTCCGAATACTGCTACTATTTGATGAATATTGAACACAGTGTGTCACTTCCAATCGTGGATGATCCAACACAAACTGTTTGGGACTACACATTGATACACTGCAGTATTGCAAACATTATACAGTGTGGCAATTGTGTATAAACAACCCCACTTGGCATCATATATTTTTTGAACTAATTATATTTGGACCACATTTCTGAACTAACTAGCTAGTTGAAAAAGGACTACAATTTATTTTATTTTATCATATTTTACACTATTCATTTTTGTTTATTTTTCACTTTTTTATTATTTTTTTTAATCTTTTTCATTGTTTTCACTTTTTTTCATTTTAATCTTCATTTTCATTTTCATTTTTTCATTTTAATCTTTTTAACTTTTTTAATTATTATTGATTAATAAAAACTACTACTTTTTAACGATATTACTATCTCCATTGCATTATTTTTCCATAATACCAAATAGAGAGTGCTCTACTTACATTGTTATTGTCTATTTGATCTCCTGGTTTTTTACTTTCTGGCGTTTTGGTTTTCTTGTTTGCCTCTGGCATTTTTTGGACCTCATTATCCAACTGGTATTTGACCCTTTTTCATACTACTATTCTCGTTGTGTTTGTAGTTCGCTGTTGCCCTAACACGTACTTCAGTATAGGGACTGCCGCCCAGTTGTGGGGTCATTGCCTAGGATGACCGTGCAAGTAGGTAGGGACAGTGAGTCCAGGAAGTTTCAGGGCTGCACTATCCCTGTTTGTGTGTGATGGTCATATCCTGACAGATTTATCACAGTGCTCAGGCTGGATGATAAATTTGGTGTACGGTTAGACACTTGGTAGTGGGCGACTCCATTATTAGGGGTACAGAGAGGGCAATCTGTCACAAAGACCGGGATCGTCGGATGGTGTGCTGCCTTCCAGGCGCTCGAGTTCGGCACATCGTGGATTGGGTTGACAGATTACTGGGAGGGGCTGGAGAAGATCCAGCAGTCATGGTCCATATCGGTACCAATGACAAAGTTAGAGGTAGGGGGAGTGTCCTTAAAAATGATTTTAGGGATCTAGGGCATAAGCTTAGGGCAAGGACCTCCAAGGTAGTGTTTTCCGAAATACTGCCTATACCACAAGCCACACAAGAAAGGCAGCGGGAGATTAGGGAGGTAAACAAGTGGCTCAAGAACTGGTGTAGGAAGGAGGGGTTTGGGTTCCTGGAGAACTGGGCCGACTTCTCTGTCGGCTACAGGCTCTACCGTAGGGATGGGCTGCACCTCAATGGGGAAGGGGCAGCTGTTTTGGGGGAGAAGATGGCTAGAGGCTGGAGGAGTGTTTAAACTAGGGACTGGGGGGGGTAACTACATTATAGGAGGGGAAGATAGTGCAGATAGAGACCTGGGCAAGGTAATGGAACTGGGGGAGGAATGGAAGGAGGAACTAGAACAGATCAGAAGGAAAGGTGTAGGGTAAGAAATATACATCAACCTCTTAATTGTATGTACACTAATGCCAGAAGCCTAGCTAATAAAACTGGTGAACTGGAATTAGTGATGTGTGAGGAGGACTATGACATAGTGGGAGTAACTGAGACATGGCTGGATGATAGCTATGACTGGGCAGTTAATGTATAGGGTTACAATCTTTTTAGAAAGGATCGTCAAAACCGGAGAGGGGGAGGGGTCTGCCTTTACGTAAAGTCATGCCTAAAGCCCACACTCCGGGAAGATATAAGTGAGGGACATACAGATGTGGAGTCACTGTGGGTAGAAATAAATGGAGCCAAAAACAATAATAAAATACTAATAGGGGTTTATTATAAACCACCCAATATATCAGAGACCACAGAAAATCTACTTCTAAATGAAATAGACGAGGCGGCAAATCATAATGAGGTCGTTATTATGGGGGACTTCAACTACCCAGATATAGACTGGGAAACTGAAACCTGTACATCTCATAAAGGAAACAGGTTCTTGGAAATAATCAAAGACAATTACCTTTCCCAACTGGTTCAGGACCCCGCTAGAGGGACGGCCATACTGGACTTAGTATTAACCAATAGACCTGACAGAACAACAGGTGTGCAGGTTGGGGGACACCTGGGAAACAGTGACCATAACATAATAACCTTCCAATTGTCATTCAAAAGAGCGTTTCTTCAGGGAGGAACAAAAATACCAAACTTCAAAAAAGCAAAATTTAGCCAACTAAGAGAGGCCATAGCCCTAACTAACTGGGACAAAGTCCTCAAAAATAAAAATACAGCCACAAAATGGGATATTTTTAAAAGCATCCTAATATCTAATTGTGAGAGGTACATACCATATAGGAATAAAATAATAAGAAACAAGAAAAAACCAATGTGGATAAATAGAACTGTAAAGAAAGCAATACATGACAAAAAGAAAGCATTTAAATCACTAAAACAGGAGGGGAGTGAGGAAGCATTGAAAAACTATAAGGAAAAAATAGAATATGTAAAAGACACATAAAAACAGCCAAACTAGAGACCGAGAGATTAATCGCCAAAAAGAGTAAAACTAACCCTAAAATGTTCTTCAATTATATAAATACTAAAAAGTATAAACCTGAAGGTGTCGGCCCCTTACAGAGTAATGAGGGGGGAGTAGCAGAGAGCGATGAGGAGAAAGCGAAGCTACTAAATAACTTTTTCTCCACTGTATTCACTGAGGAAAATAAAATGTCAGATGAAATGCAGAGTATAAAAGTAAATTCCCCTTTAAAAGTGTCCTCTCTGACCCAGGAAGAGGTGCAGCAACGTCTTAAAAATATTAAAATAGACAAATCACCAGGACCGGATGGCATACACCCCCGTATCCTAAGAGAATTAAGTAATATAATCGACAGACCCTTATTTCTGATATTTAAGGACTCTATACTGACGGGGAGTGTTCCACAGGATTGGCGCATAGCAAATGTGGTGCCAATATTCAAAAAGGGTCCAAAAACAGAGCCTGGAAACTATAGGCCGGTAAGTTTAACTTCTGTTGTGGGTAAACTGTTTGAAGGTTTTCTGAGAGATGCTATCTTGGAGTACCTCAATGAAAATAAGCAAATAACTCCATATCAGCATGGCTTCATGAGGGATCGGTCATGTCAAACCAATTTAATCAGTTTCTATGAGGAGGTAAGTTCTAGACTTGACCGCGGCGACTCAATGGATGTCGTATATTTGGACTTCTCCAAAGCGTTTGACACAGTACCACATAAAAGGTTAGTATACAAAATGAGAATGCTTGGCCTGGGAGAAAATGTCTGTATGTGGGTAAGTAACTGGCTTAGTGATAGAAAACAGAGGGTGGTTATTAACGGTACATACTCAGATTGGGTCACTGTCACTAGTGGGGTACCACAGGGGTCTGTATTGGGTCCTATTCTCTTCAATATATTTATTAATGATCTTGTAGAAAGCTTGCACAGTAAAATATCAATTTTTGCAGATGACACTAAACTGTGTAAAGTAATTAACACAGAGGAGGACAGTGCACTGCTACAGCAGGATCTGGATAGACTGGAGGCTTGGGCAGAAAAGTGGCAGATGAGGTTTAACACTGACAAATGTAAGGTTATGCATATGGGAAGGAATAATGCAAGTCACCAGTACATACTAAATGGTAAAATATTGGGTAACTCTGACATGGAAAAGGACCTAGGAATTTTAGTGAACAGCAAACTAAGCTGCAGAAACCAGTGTCAGACAGCTGCTACCAAGGCCAATAAGATAATGGGTTGCATCAAAAGAGGCATAGATGCCCGTGATGAGAACATAGTCCTGCCACTTTACAAATCACTAGTCAGACCACATATGGAGTACTGTGTACAGTTCTGGGCTCCTGTGAACAAGGCAGACATAGCAGAGCTGGAGAGGGTTCAGAGGAGGGCAACTAAAGTAATAACTGGAATGGGTGGACTACAGTACCCAGAAAGATTATCAAAATTAGGGTTATTCACTTTAGAAAAAAGACGACTGAGGGGAGATCTAATAACTATGTATAAATATATCAGAGGTCAGTACAGAGATCTCTCCCATCATCTATTTATCCCGAGGACTGTGACTGTGACGAGGGGACATCCTCTGCGTCTGGAGGAAAGAAGGTTTGTACATAAACATAGAAGAGGATTCTTTATGGTAAGAGCAGTGAGACTATGGAACTCTCTGCCTGAGGAGGTGGTGATGGTAAGTTCACTAAGAGAGTTCAAGAAGGGCCTGGATGTATTTCTGGAGGGTAATAATATTACAGGTTATAGTTACTAGAGATGGGTCGTTGATCCAGGGAGTTATTCTGATTGCCTGACTGGAGTCGGGAAGGAATTTTTCCCCCTAAAGTGAGGAAAATTGGCTTCTACCTCACAGGGTTTTTTTTTTTTTTTGCCTTCCCCTGGATCAACTTGTAGGAAAACAGGCTGAACTGGATGGACAGATGTCTTTTTTCGGCCTTACAAACTATGTTACTATGTTACTATGTTACTTTTTCCTAACTTTATACCTGCTATGCTTGCTTATAGAGATGAGCGAATCGATTCGTCGATTCGTATCGAATCTTGGGAATTTTTAGATGCGAAGCGAATCCGAATATTAGGCGATTCGCTTCGGCTTTGTACGCATCGCTACATAGTTTGTCCTATAAATTATACGCTATTGCTACGTATAAGTTACTCTATACGCTGTTGCGTACAAATTCAATTCATTAGCGATGCAGACTCCTCACCGGTGGCTCCGCCCCCTTCTCCAGTGTGCGAGGAAGACGAGGCAACTCAGGCAATTAAGATGGCTACACAGCAAGGCCCTGACTGGGGAGGCATGGTGTGGGGCACCGACCCCTATGAGGAGTAGGAACCGGAGGAGATCTACTTCTCTCAATATGTCCGGCAGCCTAAGAAGTTGGTTGAGGTGCCCACTGAGGTGTTCACTCCACTGGCTGACACGGAGGAGGCTGCAGGAGTTCCCGCTCCGCTGCGGAATGACTACTCCCTTCGGCAAAATTCAATGGTCCCCGAGGCTGTCACCCGGAACGCCCTGACCCCTGGGAATACAAAAGGTTGGTAGAGGAGTGGGTTGTGCAGGTGTTGGAGCATTCACAGTCCGGTGACCCCAAGCTGGAGCGCCAAAAGGGTACCGTTATTTGGTTCAGTGTGGAACGGGGAGTAGGTTTTATCGCCGATGAGGAGACGGCAGAAGAATTATATGTCAACCGCCGTTCTATAAAGCGGCCGTATCTTCTGCCCGTCCACCAAAATCTCCACGCAGGGGATTACGTGGAGTATACCCCTATGAAGAGCCTTCAAGGCCCCTTTGCTACTGGGGTGAAACTCCTTAAGTGACCAGCTACTCCTGCAGCGCCCCCGGAAGACTGGAGTGAGGAGGCCCAGGCCGCAGAAGAGGCTCGGTGTTCCCATGAGACCAATGATGGGACTCTGCGATCTGAGGAGAAATACCAAGCTCAGCTGGAACCCCTGATACCAGATTTGCCACCGCCGCCGATCCTTCATGTGGGACAGATGACATCAACAGTTTTGTGTACCAGCCATCGGTGGTGCAATACCAACTGCCATGGCAGGTGCAGGCCGCACAGTCCGCCTCTCACGGAAGACCGTTACCAGAGCCCTTACAGCCGGAGATTCTGTCACCTTGTATGCCGGCGGGAGGATCTGGCCACTACAAGGTAATGATCAAGGCCCAAGTTGCCATGGCCCTTGCCAGTCAGTGTGACCGCCTGGTCACTACCAAGACTATCCCTGAGAGGTCGTGGGGGTCTGCTGCTGCAGCCAGTGTCGCTTTCATGAGGCAGGAGTGCCCTCTCATGTCTCTTAGCTCCAGCAGTAGTGAAGAGGACCTGCTGGCCCTTAAGTAAGGATCCTGCAGCTTTTATGGGAGCCACAACGTGGACTTAACCTGAAGGGTGAGCACTAGTTGGTGTTTGTTTTTATTTTTGTTGCCCTGCGTTTGTCCTCACCCAGATGGACATGGATTGTCAGGACTCCCCCCATAAAAAAAAAGTTTTAACCAAGTTGCGCATACGTGCGCCTTATCCCTTTTTTCCCCCTTTTCAGGTTATTGGGGAGTCCCTTGAAAGAGGGTTTTTTAAGGAACCTTTGCTGCTATTTTTTTACCCATTTGGCTTACAATTTTACCTATGTGGATTACAAATTGCAACTGAGTTTGGGACTCTGTTCCAGTTGTATGACAAGCGTCAGAAGAAAAGAGACTTAAACGTGTCCGTTAGCATACTAGGTAGGTGTATACCTATAATGTATTTGCACTATATTGTTTGCACTGTATTGTTTGCACTAATGTTTTTATCTTTCAGCAACGTTTTCAAGTATGTTGCCCATTGCGTGTATTTCTTTACAGGTACCGCAATATGTCCTCACATTCACTTTATTGTATGGTGGATGGTTATACTATGCACTAAGCCGGATAGACAGCACCTTACTTGTTCTACCTCAAATATACATACTGCCTCTGAGGGCGATTTCAGATCTGACCATTTACGCTGTATCTGGCCCGGGGTCTGCAAGGTGTCGAAACGATGGCGCAAGCTGGTTCGGGTGGCGGTGTGTGCCATCGTAAATCGTAATCCTGCCGAACTATGTATTTCAGCTGTGCAGCAGAGCTAAATGATGAGGATCACCTGGATGCCATTTTCTAAAATTCGCTCTGCCTCTGAGGAGTGCATGCTGCGGCCTCTCGTCGTACGTGGCTGCGTATTAAGTAATCGCGTAGACAATAGTACGCTGAGGATACGTAAGCTATTTGTACGCTCATGCGTACGTCTTCTAAGAAGTTGTGTACATTTTTCATTATTAGTGTTCGTTATTAGTGCGCGAATGTTTGCCAATAGTACATACCAACTTATATTTTGTACGCAAATTAAACGAATCTTAGGAAAAGTTCGGCGAATGTTCGGCGAATAAAATTTTGAATGATTCGCTCATCTCTACTTGCTTAGTTTGTAACTGAATTTCTTAAGCTATGCCCCATTTCTGCAAAGCTATGCTTTTTTGTCAATAATCCATGCATCTTCTGTGGGTGAAGTGCAGTGGATTATTGGCTTACTTGCTTCAAAAACATGTCTAAAATTAAATGTGCCAAATTTTGCAAAAACTACACCAGAATTTAGGTGCACAGTGAAGACCGTAAACACAAAACTCCAAAAAATCGCAGAATTGCAGCTCTTTTTAAATTTTACCTCACAATAATTTCTACCCCATTTTTCAATACACGATATGGTAAATTAAATGGGGCTATTAAAACATACAACTTGTCCTGGAATAAAAAAAAACGGTGGTTACTGACTGCCAATGTTCCCTTACTCACCTCCGCAGTCCCAGGCTCCATGTTTGGGCAAGCACTGTCAATCGTGGCTGCCTGTGTCATTGTACTCTTCCAGCTGCATTATGGGTCAGGTAGCTATGGTGATCTGTTGCTGGTGTCTTCCCATTTACCACCACTGTCCTGGGCTCTGTCCTTGCAGGCATCATCCTTCCTGGAATCCACTCCATGGTTTCCTTCCATCCCTCACTTCCTGTTCTTTAAAGGTTTTGCACATGTGACCTGTGTGACCAATCCCAGCCATCATGCACCTATATAAGTGACCCAGCCCCCTTCCCAGTTGTCTGAGCATCAAAGGTCCTTGTGTCCTGCAAAGTTGAATTTGTCTGTTCTTGAGTTCCTGTGTTCCTGACCCGTGCTTGTCTGGATTCCGCTACCTGTCTGATCCTTGCCCGCTACTTCTCAACTCTGGTTTGTGACATCCAGCTATGTGAACAGAAAAGTAAAAATAGTTATGGACCTCGGAAAGAGGGGTGGAAAAAACGAAAATGAAAAAAACAAAAATTAGCTGGGTCCTGAAGGGGTGATGTTCATGTTTTATTCCAATCTGGTGGAAAAGAACTGTGCAGACATGTCCTCCTTAGGGAACTGCTTATGATTGGCTGAGGAAGAAATTTCTTGTTGTGATTGATGATAAAGGGATAATTAAACACTGCCACTGGAGATTGAGATATGATATAGTACATTATTTTACTACAACAGTTTAAGCATTTTTTAATATTTGCACTTACTTGATGGCTATATTTTATGCAAAGTTATGCAATTTACATAATATATTGTTCAAGACAAATAATTAAGAGACTTCCTTATCAAAATCCACTTATCACATACTCCAAGATTAATCTGTTTTAATCAGCAAACAAAATATTCACATAATTGTGTTATTATGCTATAATTGTGTGTGGAACCATTTATCCTAAGCAAAGCAAAGAACGTTTAATATTTTACATTTTTCTGGGCTGCTGCATTTCAGCACACTACATTTTTCCTACAATACATTATACAGCAAATTCCCATGGGTGCAATTTCTTTGAGAACGTCATCATTATACATTGAGCTGTTGTGTTAGTTTTCAATGGAAATATTTTCATATTTGTTAGTTTGCATACCAGACTCTAAATTGTAAGACCTCTTGAATAGCAGTGCTAACCAGTTTGTGGATTTGCATATACGCCTGTTTATGTACATAAATAACTGATTTATAGCAATAACAAAAAATCTGAATACATTTTTTTACTATATGTAAGCATTTTTTGCTAGCATTCAAGGATTTTTGTAACAAGTAATTCAAATTCGAATTTCCTGCATCATCCTTTAGGCAATCCTAATCCAGGAGACAGGCCTAAGGACATAAGCTTGAGTGACAGTTCCTGTAATATTTCTGTAGTGTAGCATGTGTCTGCACCTCCCCAGATCTCTAGTACATTTACAAATATAGAAAAGAATATGAGAAAATGATTTTTAACTGATAGGGCAGTGGTTACCTTGAAATACAAAATTCACGTTAAATTAAACTTTAAAACCTATTAAAATATAACATTTAATGACTAGTATTAAAGCCTGAATACCATACTTTGTATTCACAGAAATATATGATTAAAAATGTTCAAGGCCAGTTTACATTATGGCTGGATACAGTCATGCCATTTACTTAAAGTATTGCAGAGAGTAACCAACCCGTGACAGCTGTTTGTTTTATGCTGTTAGTTGATATTTTGATATTGGGTTGACAGTGACTGGTATCCCAATATTTAATCATCAAAGGATTTGTGTCAATGATCGTTATTCATAGTTAAGCCCTGCCATACTGGTGATTGCTGCAGGTGATAGGTTGCTGCCCCTACTGTACATTTACAGTGCATTCCCCCTGCCTAACTGTGGGGTGGTCACTCTGAAAATGTACTCACTTTAACTGTGGCTTTCCCCTAACAGCCCCCTTAAAGGCCCTTTTGTTACACTTTTATATGTGTGTTTTATATGTGTTTCCTCCCTATTCCAAGGATTCAGCAGGGAACATTGTATTAACAGATCTCTATGCAGCAGTGAATGTTGATATTAAAAAACTGTGCATGTGATGTTGACATCCTGATCCACTGGCATGCGCCTCTTGTCTCACACATGCTCACCTTTAAAAGTCCCTCCATACCTTTCCTCTCCTATACTGACCTGTCATCACTTAGGCTCCATTCACACGTCCTGTTTTTCTTTCCTGATTCGATCCTGATTTTTTCAGGACCCATTGAAATGAATGGATCCAGATCAGGATCGAATCAGGAAAGAAAAACAGGACGTGTGAATGGAGCCTAAGGGCCACCAAGGCTTACTGTCTTGCTCCTACTCTAATTGGGCCGTTTTGCAGAGCCTTCTCACAGATATTGTCAATACACTGGATACATGGTGCATATTCTCTCAGAGATCTATTAAAGCAATATCCCCTGATGAACCCTTAAAATACCTGGGAAATGCATCTGAATATAAAAGAGTATCAAAAGGGTATTTTAGTGGGGTGTTAAGAGAAATCTGCCATTGAGAGGGTGGATTCTTCTCAGTGTGAAAACCCCATAGCTGGGCAGGTGAGTTTAGGGTCAAGGTAGGAACATCAATAATAATAAATGCCTAAACTTGTCTCCTGTAGCAAACACCAGGATAACAGCGCTTAAAGGGAATCTGTCACCTTGCAGTGCAATCTGCAGGCAGCATGTCATAGACCAGAAGGAGCTGAGCAGATTGATATACTGTATACAGTGCAGTGAAAGTATGCGGCCCCCTGGAACTTCAACCTTTTGCCACATTTCAGGCTTCAAACAAAAAGATATAACATTTTAAATTTTTGGTGAAGAATCAACAACAAGTGGGTCACAATTGTGAAGTGGAACAAAATTTATTGGATCATTTAAACTTTTTTTGTAATAATAAAACTGAAAAGTTGGGCGTGCGAAATTATTCGGCCCATTTACTTTCAGTTCAGAAATCTCACTCCAGAAGTTCATTGAGGATCTCTGAATGATCCAATGTTGTCCTAAATGACTGATGAAGATAAATAGAATCCACCTGTGGGTAATCAAGTCTCCGTATAAATGTACCTGCTCTGTGATAGTCTCAGGGTTCTGTTTAAAGCACACAGAGCATCATGAAGACAAAGGAACACATCAGGCAGGTCCGTGATACTGTTGTGAAGAAGTTTAAAGCCGGATTTGGATACCAAAAGATTTTCCAAGCTTTAAACATCCCAAGGAGCACTGTGCAAGCGATCATATTGAAATGGAAGGAGTATCAGACCACTGCAAATCTACCAAGACCCGGCCATCCCTCTAAACTTTCATCTCAAACAAGGAGAAGACTGATCAGAGATGCAGCCAAGAGGCCCATGATCACTCTGGATGAACTGCAGAGATCTACAGCTGAGGTGGGAGAGTCTGTCCATAGGACAACAATCAGTCGAACACTTCACAAATCTGGCCTTTATGGAACAGTGTTAAGAAGAAAGCCATTTCTCAAAGTTATCCATAAAAAGTCTTGTTTACAGTTTGCCACAAGCCACCTGGGAGACACACCAAACATGTGGAAGAAGGTTCTCTGGTCAGATGAAACCAAAATTCAACTTTTTGGAAACAATACAAAATGATATGTTTGGCGTAAAAGCAACACAGCTCATCACCCGAACACACCATCCCCACTGTCAAACATGGTGGTGGCAGCATCATGGTTTGGGCCTGCTTTTCATCAGCATGGACAGGGAAGATGGTTAAAATTGATGGGAAGATGGATGGAGCCAAATACAGGACCATTCTGGATGAGAACCTGTTGGAGTCTGCAAAAGACCTGAGATTAGGACGGAGATTTATCTTCCAACAAGACAATGATCCCAAACATAAAGCAAAATCTACAATGGAATGGTTCAGAAATAAACGTATCCAGGTCTTAGAATGGCCAAGTCAAAGTCCAGACCTGAATCCAATTGAGAATTTGTGGAAAGAGCTGAAAACTGCTGTTCACAAATGCTCTCCATCCAACCCCAAAAAGCTTGAGCTGTTTTGCAAGGAAGAATGGGCAAGAATTTTAGTCTCTAGATGTGCAAAACTGGTAGAGACATACCCCAAGTGACTTGCAGCTGTAATCGCAGCAAAAGGTGGCGCAACAAAGTATAAATGCAAGGGGGCCCCACTTTTCAGTTTTACTATTACAAAAAAAGTTTAAATAATCCAATAAATTTTGTTTCACTTCACAATTGTGACCCACTTGTTGAATCTTCACCAAAAATGTAAAATGTTATATCTTTTTGTTTGAAGCCTGAAATGTGGCAAAAGGTTGAAAAGTTCCAGGGGCCGAATACTTTCGCAAGGCACTGTAGGTGTTGTTCCTCCAAATCGGGTTTGGTTGGGATTGGTATTGTTACGCTATATTTATGGTAATAGGAGCATGGTTGGACCACTGGATCAGACCTATTTCAGAGTGAGTGGTATGTAATAGGACATTTCTGTCCACCCAAAACATCTATGCGTGAGTAGGACGTGTGGAGTGGTGAGAAGTAAGTAAAAGTCCTTTGTTGTGAATAAAGGTGGAAAGCTTTGTGTCACATCGACGGGTGGGATTTGTAGTGGGTAAACTATCGTGTTAAAATCTCCACATAAGATAAGCTTGCCCGGTCTTACATTCCTGATTTTCCTCATCAACTTATTCAAAAATGCAATTTGCCAGGAATTTGGAGCATACAAATTCACCAGTGTGTAGATGATATTGTTAATTACAGAGACTAGTATGAAATAGCGGCCCTTAGGGTCAGCAACATGATGGATCATGGAGAAAGCTAGCGAGAAAACTAGTTAACTGTTATAAAGACCAGTATGGATTTTTTGCAATGATTTGAATAAAAGATGTGTGGAAAAAGGCGATGCCTCACGTGACGGGTGTCTTGCTGAATAAGATGAGATTCTTGTACACATACCACATCTGCTTTAAGAGTCAACTCCTCTCTCCATACAAATGACCTCTTCTGAGGGCAGTTGAGCTCCTTGACATTCAGAGACATTAATTTAAGCCCCATGGAGGCAGAAGGGGTGCTCCGTAGAGCACACAAAAACATCAGAGAGCAAGCTTAAAGGGAACCTGTCATCTCTAAAACACCCCCTTAACTAGAGTAAGCGGTGTATAGTGTAAGTGGTGCTGAATCTGAATATGTAATTTTTATCTTCATACTCACTTGCATTCTGACTCTGTGCTCCCACAAACCGGCAGTAAAATGCACTCAGTGGACTCCAGTGTTCACTCACATGATGGATAGGACTCAAAGAAGAGTCTCCCACTCTCAATGCATTTTACTGCTGGTTTGTGGGAGCACAGCGTCGGAATGGAAGTGAGTATGAAGATAAAACTTACATATTCGGATTCAGCACCACTTATACTATACATCTATTACTCTAGTTCAGGGGGTGTTTTGGAGCTGACAGGTTCCCTTTAAGTGACATATAAGAACAAAAAACAAGAATAACAAAAAGTAGTGCGAGAATAGAACCAATACAGCAACATGCTGCTTACGGTTTGTCAGGGGGACAGTTCTTTATAGAAGCCGAAGAACAGGACCATCAGTCACGTGTAGCACCATGTTGTCGGCGTAAGTGTCTTCAGGTCCTCTGGGTCCCTCCGAGGGGAACGTCATGCCATTCTCTCGGGATCATTGAAGATAGATCAAGTCTGCCATCCCTGATAGGCATATTATTATCTTCCATTCCTGTGAGAGAGTCTTTCCCTCATCATAAGACTTGATTAAATGTAACAGGCCTTCCATGAAAATTAGTAGTTTTAAGGGATAGCCCCAGCGACATGTAAAATTATGTTTGCGCAAAGTAGCAATGATTAGCAGCAAGTCCCTGCGTTGGCATAAGGTTTCAGCGGAGAGGTCTGTGTATAGTTTTGCAGCATTATAGGGGGGAGGCAAAGTTTTAATCTTCCTGGCTTCAGACATTAAGGCCTCCTTGACATGAAACAAATGTATTCTTGCTAGAGTGTCCCGAAGTACCTCTCCTTGTTTTGGTTTGGGATGAGCCCGGTCAGTTAACATGACCTGGGGGGTTAAATCCGGGATTAGTAATATAAACAGTTTATGTACATAGGCTTGTAACTCAACTGCTGGAACATCCTCTGGGATGCCTCTGAACTTAATGTTGTTTCGGCGGGAGTGCTCTTCAAAGTCCGCCATCTTTGCTTTCAGCGCCTCCACCTCATCCGCCATATCATTATGCACGTCAATTACATTATTCTGGGAAGTGGCAAAGTTTTCCATCTTTGACTCAATGTGTAGGGCTCTATCCTCCATTTTTCTAATCGTGGCAGATATAGGGTTAATGAGACCTACTATGTCGCTATGCAGGGTTGTTCTTAGGGCTAAAAGGATATTTTTTAGAGAGTCCTCCGATATAGGTTTATCCGGGGTGGGATAGTCTATAAAAGAGCAGGGTCAGAACACTGCAGAGAGGTTGTAGTGGGAGCACTAACCTGCCTTGTTGCGCTGTGGTCAAGTAGAGGCTTCTGCTTCATAGGGCTGGAGGATGGAGAGTCTCCAATGGTGGGAGAGCCTGCGCCATCTTGTTTTCCATGGTGGCTCGCAGTTGGTGTAGCTGTATCATCCGGGGTTGGAGGCAGCGACGGAACTGGAGAGTCTGGCACTGATGGAGGAGCTTCATCACGGTCCAGGGAAGAACGTACTGGTACCACTACAGGAGAGAAGCTCTTTCCAGAGGCTGGAAAGGACGGTTGGCTACTCACATCAGCGTCATCTTTACCCCGTTCTTTTTCAAAGTACTGTTCCAAGTTTTTAGTCAGCTTGGGAAGTTGTCTCTTTGTTTTCCCCATGATTCCTAGTCGACTTCCAGTCAAGTTGGTTCGGATGGAAACCTAGGAGTATAGAGGAAATGCTACTTTCTGGTCGAAAGGTGCTTGAGCTCAAACACTATGCAGCCATCTTCCTTGGCAGCCTAACCACGCCCCCATAATCTGTGAGTTACATTTTGTAGTGATAGTTGCGCTAATTTTCAGGCTGAAAACTCCATGTCTTCATTAATTTTCAGACACACTGATATGCAATTTACAAGCTGCTTCTAATTTTAAACTTTTCTCATGAATACATGGTGGATGTAAGTTCTATCTGTCCAGGGTGCTCCTGCCTTTACTAGCTATTCATTAGTATAAGCACGGCTTCACCCTCATACAGCCCATGAAGAATATCTTCTACCTTGTGCTGACAGACTTATGCTGTGGAGTGTGTGATCCCCCTACCCAGCTGTAAATTCTCTCCTTTACCTGTTCACTGATACACAGTTTTCGTGATGCATCCTCCCCTTGTGCTTTTCTCCCTATATATAGCCTTTGGTAGTTGCTCTTTCTAAAAAACTTGGATACTTTCCTCCTTCTACACTCTCTGACCTGCCTTGTACAACATCCTCCATATCCCTGCTGCTATCTTTAACACTGAGAGGAGATAGAGGGAGAGCACAGAGCAGTGTGCTGACAGATCTATGTCTGATTTGGAATGGCAATCATCTATTTAGATATTTATACATTTTACGCACTTATATAGCACTGACATATTCTGCAGCACTTTACAGACATTATCATCAATTTCTTTCCCCACTGGAGTTTACAATCTAAATTCCCTATCTGTGTGGAGTTAAAAAAACAGCAGCAAAATGGTAGAAAATTTGTAATGAATACTTTAGAAAGTTGTGTAATTTAGCATTTGGGAAGCAAATGAACAGCAAAAAATGCAGCACAGTGGAATCCATAGCCATCAAGACCATGACATACAGGACACAAATCTATGTCAATAATGAATTACCCATTCCAGAAGGACATAAAGCAGCATCCAACCTTGGGGAGACAGATCTACTTGTGTGTCAGATAAATGGTCCTGAAGATCCACCTTGTTCAAAATAACAATGCAGACAAGAAGAAATAAAACAGGAAGGGTCATGGAATGAAAACCAATATAACAACCATAAATTAAAATTACCGGTAATATTTAGTGATGAGCGAGCCGGAGTGGCAAGATTCGGGATTCGCACGAATCTTGCCCGCTTCGGCTCGGCATCCCGAGGCAGCGCGTATTCGTGAAGATTCGTGAGTCACTGCCAATTTGAAATGCTCGGTTTTTTCAGCCAATCAGCATCAAAGGGAAGCCTGTGGGAACGCCTGCTGTGATGTAACAGCCCCTATACCTCCCCAGCAGTGATTGGCTGGCAGTGACATGTGACCTAAATTTACATAAGGTAGGGACCTGCAGCATCAGCCTCAGGCCTCATTCACATGTCCACAAAAATCGTCCGCATCCGATCCGCAATTTGCGGACCGGGTGCGGACCAGGTGCAGACCCATTCACAGTCAATGGGGCCGCAAAAGATGCGGACGGCACATTGTGTGCCGTCCGCATCCGCACTCCCGTTCCGTGGGTCCGGAAAAAAATAGAACATGTCCTATTCTTGTCCGGATCCACGGACAGGAAAAGGCATTTCTATCATGTGCGTTCCGCAAATTGCGGACTGCACATGGGCCGCTGTCCGTGTTTTGCGGATCTGCAAATTGCAGATCCGCAAAACACGGACAACACCAAACGGACGTCTGAATGAGCCCTTAGGGAGCCTCAGAGGCATCCCTACATGCTGCCCCTGGTGTTTCCTATGCATTTCCAAGGTGTTTCCATCATTTTCTGAGGTTTTCACATGTTGGGGAAAACTTGACTGTGCAGAACCTTTGGCCCCTGCAAAAAGACTCGGGTCTCCCATAGACTTTAATGGGATTCGTGATTCGGTCCGAATCCACGAATCCCGCGGTGGGATTCGGGCCGAATACCGAATCCCCGAATATTTTAGGATTCGCTCATCTCTAGTAATATTTCATTTGGACCTCAAATTAACATGTAGAAAATGCTGATTCTCAAAGCAGCCCTTGTATTGGATGACCTCCTCCCCTTTTTCCCTGAACATTGTGCATCACAGCATTGACATGTATCTGGTGTAACTTACTCCATGTAAGTGACGTATGTTTAATGTCTCCCACCACTTTTTGAATTTTTGTGTGTAATCTACAAAAATGTTGAGAAATTTTGAATGCATTTTATTAACTTTACTGATTAAAAAAAATCCTTCAAATGATGTTCCTTCCACCCCCAAAACTAGCACAGTAAGGGGTGTTGTGATGTCACAAGAAGCAAAAAAGGCAAAACTGTGTCCTTCATCATTTCTCTGGTAAAGGTTTGCCTTCCTTTTTCCCTTCCAAATCCATTAAATAAAAATGTAAAGGAACACAAGATTTGGATGCTACTTAACATTGTGAACTTATGAGTCAATACAAATCTAGAGGGAAACAATATGGGAACTAAAAGCCCTTTTTATATTCTGCAGAATTTCGATTTCTCTTTGTTTAAGTAAAGTGGATTAGAAAATATGAGATTCTTAGAAATCTGGATTCAGATGAGAAAATATAAGCATTGATTTAGACTATCAGTACAACAAGATAGCATGATTAATGTGTGGCTTTAAATTTAAAATGAAAATATAGACAATTAAAAAATATTATATACATGCAAACTCAGCACTCATGATATGACCATATAGCAATACATGAAATGAGAACTATAGGTAATAATTGTAATAATATGACCTCTGTCACTACAAATCATAAGTTACAGTTTCCTAAATACTACTATTGAGCAAAGTTTAGAAAAATGAATCCGAATTTCCTTGTGCTTTGTGGTAATAAATCAGGTTTTCCTAAAATGGCAGCTTCACGTGTTACAAAGTGAAACTAAGTGTAGAGGAGAAAAGCCAGGAATACAAGATCACCCATAATACTGTGCAGCCAGCCAATCAGCAGAGAGCCATCCCCTGTAATGTCACAGCCCTATAAAACCCTCATCACGCATGGTCTCCGCCATCATCCTGTGAGCTGAGAATAGGGAGATCAGTGGTAAGTGCTCATGCACTAGGCAGTGTTTCTGAAAACAATAAATAGATGAATTCAATACCAATAAGATGGAATTCTTTCTTATTTCAGTGCCCAGCATGCCAACTAATACCACCCAGTCTGCACCCCTTAGGGGGGGTCAGGTCTTATTGATGACCATCCTCATCTTTTGCTGGCTTTACTTCCTAGAAAAGCCAGCAAGATGCAGAGAAAGGAGGAGCTGGATGTTCCTGATGACATCTTCTCATCAATATTAGATGATGTGGAAAAAGAGGAAAAGCAGAAGAAGGGCTCCAACGTATAGGACAGGAGAGTGCTGGTGTTGGAGATGTGGGTATGCCAGCATATTGTACCCCCATTTAACCAGCCAAACCCCATACCAGCAACAGCCCCTGTTTAAAGGTGCATTAAAGGTGCCACATAGCCATTAACAATGAAGACCGACTATACAGCAGAGTCTTCATTATTAAATTAAATGCAGCTTTGGTTCTCGTTAATAGTAATATTAAGGTTAATTCCCAGTTACACTTGAGACCTTTAGGCGTCTTCCTTTCATATATTGATTGCTCCAATTTTTTGTGACATCTTTCATCTATCATATTTCGGCAGTGTTGTCTGAGAAAGCCAATGTTCACTGTGTTGGAAGCTCCATTAGAAGCCTCCATTGCAGATTACCTCAAAAATGCAGGACAAAATACATATTGTGCTATTATTCTGCTATTCTTTCTAGATGTTTATAAGAGTTACCAGTTGAGAGTTAACAGTTGGGGATGTGTCCCTGCACAGTCTGATACTGGCAGCACTGATTGGATAGTGTCAGACTGTGCAGGGACATACCCCAAACTGGTAACTTCAATCTGTACTTTTATCCATAAACTTCTAGCAAGAAGACCAGAAGAATAACACAAGATAAAGTCATAAGAAAACATGCTCCAAAATGCAGGTAGCTAGTAAAACAGATATGTAAGGAGTGGTGACAGGTTCTCTTTTAAACTGAGGTAGGACAAAACAGTTAGGCCGGTCATGCTCATTAACACTATGTTGGACAATTTTGGTGGGTTCGGCAAACCATTTAATGACAGCAGATATGGATGAGATAAGGATCTAGTAAATTGGATTTCAACTGCCGGATCCTTTTGTTCACTGGTCGATAAGACACCTCTGGCAGCTGTTTTCTCCCCTCTCCCCTTTCACCTCATTGGAGTGCTCAGTTGAACCAAGTGTGCATACCCGTGGGAGGATTGGGAGAGATAGTTGTCAGCTGAACAAACATTCAGCCAATAGTTATCTTAAGTGTATGGCCAGTTTAACAGCATCATTTATGGACAGATATATTCTGAAACTTTTCTTCTACATCACAATCACAATAAATAATTTGTGCTGTTTTTTCAATTCATGCCTTCTCTTATAATTTATCATATAATGTCCAATAAACACAATCATATGATGCATAAATAGCAGCCAGTTGGCTACCACTGTCCAATCAATGGAAGGCAGCTGCAGGCACACAAACTGTAGGCTTGGGATGCATACCCTGAAGGGTGGCCCTGGCCACCATAAGATTACTTATAAAGGCTTGTTTTGAGGGGGTAAAAATGTACAATATGTTGGTGGAAACTTGTATGGAATGATATAAGTTATGCAATTTCTTCTAGATGTGTATCTTAAACTGAATGTTTTAATGTATATGATTGCAACATCTCCAGATTTCATTATAATTTTGTAGTGGTATGCTATTCTGAGCTTGTAACTGCAGGAGAAAAGGCATTTGTGAAATGTGCAATTAAAATGACACTTTCTTGGAACTAAGTACTTGTTATGAATGGTTGTCAGATTTAAATCCCACAAAGTAATACTTTCTCTGTTTCAATCACATACTTATTCACTTTTAGTTAATATTAATCTGCTACTGATATCTATTTCCAAGCTTTGTGCTTCACTATTTCAAGCATCCAAATTCTGTTTACTTTGCACAAAGGAGGCTGAGAGTAAACAGGAATCATCATTACTTTTATAAAGGTTTCTATGTAATCTATGCAAGTGCTGAGTACACGGAGAAAAGTTATATCATGCCGGACTTCTACATGTACTGCCCGAGCGCTTACTTTGAATAGATTTTCTGGCAAATGTAAATCAGCATCTTCAATAGCGGGCATTTCATTTATTTTTCATCCTGCATTTTCACATTTAAGACATATTTATACTCCTCAAATAATATGTTTAGCTTCACCTAATGTTCTGCTTTGCACTTAATGATCAGTAAACCTACAATGCAAATTTAACTTAGATAAAGGAATGCCAGACTGAACACAAAAATTGGCGGCAGCCCTGCTTGATGTGGTTTTAAAGACGACCTATAACCAATACTGACATGTCAGTTTTAGTGACTACTTGAATTCCCCATGAAATGACAACTCCGGAACATTTATGTGAACATTTATTCTTATAACTCTATGCTATGCCATTCCTCTGTTATTCTTTTTAAAAGCTAATGAATAAAGGTACAAGTGGGTGTTAGCAATTTGGATTGTGTTCTTGCACACGATGACACTGTTCAATTGGCCATCGCTAACTAAGGAGACTGACACTGTCAATCAGGACAGCCAGTGTCAAACTGTGTATAGACACGCTCCCCCCAACTGGTAACATCATTTGGTACCTTTATTCATAAACTTCTAGCAGTAATAATAGACAAATGAAACACATAAAGATTTATATTGCATGAGAATTGCAAGTAGGTCCTCTTCATATATGTCCGGTGATCTGGTTCCGTTAACCTCCAGTGTAAAGTAGAAAATGCCAGAGAGCAAGTGAAGCTAGGACTGATCCCATAGTTTTCTATGGGATAATTCTTATACATCTGATGCATCAGTTGTGATGACGAATGCCACATAGCCCTGACAGAAAAAAACGCTGCATACTCAGTTTTTCTGTCTGGCACTATCAGTGGATAGATGCCAAATCTGTGCACTTACATACAGTACACATATATCAGTTGCGTCCATCTCCCTAAAATAGCTGGGCAAACACAACTGATATATGTGAAGCAGGGCTAAAATAAACATGTCATAAGGAATATAGGTCCTCTTTAATATATGAAACAGTTCGACAGGCAAAAAATAAATTACATGGAAGTGAAGATTGCTGGGTTTCATATCAATTATTGAAACTTTTAAATGACAAAAAGCGGCACTAACGTTTCACACAACTTTGCATAAATCAATTGTACAAGTGACTAGTGCTGAATGAATCAAATTGAAATAAATTGAATTCGATCAGAATTTCAGGAAAACTTTGATTTGCAACGAATGTGATTTTAGCAAATTGATTTTTTCCTAAAATGGTGGCTACACATATTACAAAGTGAAAGTAAGAAACCTGGGAAAGAGATATGACCAATAATGTCATGCAGCCAGCCAATCAGCAGATAGCCATCCCTGTGGTGTCACAGCCCTATAAAAAGCAGGGACAGTGTAGGGAGATCATAAAGAGAGTTTTCAGACACTGTAGGGAGAACATAGGGAGACTGCCAGGACAGTGCAGGTTCTGTGTAATCGCCCTGTGTTTCTTGTTCCACTGCTGTTCCATTCTTTAATCTGTTCTGTAATACATTGACTGTGCATCAGAATTAGTCTCAACAGCCAGTCTAATATATAGGCACATGTACCTAGTTAATCTGCTGCACCATGAATAATTAATCTGTTCAGTTATAGATAGATAGATGTACGATGCATCAGACACTTTGGCAACAGGCAGTGTAATATAGGCACATTTATATAATTCATCTGCTGGGCCATTTATGCTTAACCTGTTCTGTAATACATAGACTGACTGTGAATCAGACTTAGTCTCAACAGCCGATCTAACATACAGGCACTTGCACCTAGTTCATCTGCTGTGCTATTAATAATTAATCTGTTCAGTTATACATAGACGTAGGCTGCATCAGACTATTTGTCAACAGGCATTGTAATTAGTGTTGAGCGAATCAAAGTTAATGAAGTGGAATTCTATCAGAATTTCAGGAAAAATTTGACTCACGCTTTGTGGAAACAAATCAGATTTTTTTCTACAATGGCTGCTTCACATGTTACAAAGTGAAAGTAAGAAGCCCGAGAAAGAGGGATCACCCATAATTCCGTGCAGCCAGCCAATCAACAGATAGCCAGCCCTATAGAAAACGTAATCCTGCCCTGTTTCTGCCATTTTACAGTGAAGTGAGCATAGGGACAGATGTGACAAATGCTAGGGAAAGTGTTTTACAAAGCTTTTAATTGTATAATCTTATATAGGGACTAGAGATGATCAAATCCATTTGCTGCTTTGTAGATTCGTATTGAATCTTGGAAATTTTCAGCTGCGAAGCGAATCCGAATTTCTTTGGATTCGCTTCATATTATTCATAAATCTTCACAAAATTTAACACACTAACGATACGTATGACACGTATGAAACGGAAGAAACGTACGCATTCTGCGTGAGGCGGGACAATGGCGATACACCCACACAAGAGTGGGAAAGTGAAGATATGCCCCCCTCAGAAGTGGAAAAAACCAGCCCGGCTCACCGGGATCTAACTGTTTTGCAAGAGTAGGGAGTGAAGGCTCCTCCCTCAGTACTCCACCCTCCTCTGAAGTCTGAACCAGTTTAGACCAGCGCTGACCTCAAGAGGCAAGCATCATGGCCAAAAAATAGCTGCATCCAAATTGGAACGAGATGTATTTTGGGGACGAATTACCTGAACCACCACCCGCTCAAGACATCAGGGTGTCACAACTTTGCCAGAGAAACCCAGCTTCGGTGCCTGTGTCTTCCTTACCACCTGCTGAGGTTGCTGTTGCTGCGACTCGTGAGGCGGCTGGGGCATCTGCTTTGGCTCGTGTGGCTGGAACGTCTGCTTTGGCTCGTGTGGCTGGAACGTCTGCTTTGGCTCGTGCAGCTGGAACGTCTGATGTGGATCATGCGGCTGGAACGTCTGCTTTGGCTCGTGCAGCTGGAACGTCTGCTTTGGAGCCTGCAGCGGAGGCGGCTGGAGCGTCCACTTTGCCTCCCAGGAGGAGATCCACCCCTTCCATACACCAGAACCCAATTGTTCCACCATCCGTTGGGAGAGGGTCTGGCTTCCTGCAGGATGATGAGGATAGAAAGGAATATTTTGTGGGCCGTAGGTCGGTGAAATGGCCGTACCTGCCACAACATCGGCATAGCCTGTACGTGAGCGATCAGGTGGAGTGCACCCCCATGGCGTCCCTGAAAGGCCCATTTGCGACTGGAATTCCCCTCCTTTCGAAGCCTCTGGAGCCTACAACGGAACCAGAAGTGTGGCCGGATGAACCACCAGGTCCAGGACGCTTGCGCTGCCTGCAGGAGTTCCCAGATGGCGTCCTCCAGTTCAAGGAAAAGCCACATCCTCAGCCGGAGCCTCTGATTCCTGGACTGCCAGCACCACCACCACAGTCCTTACAGCTGGGTCAGCTGACCACGTTATCGTTCACCTTCCAATACTCGGTGGTCCACCAATACCAGCTGCCGTGGAAGATGAAGCCATCAGCAGCCAGTTAAGCTGGGGCTTCTTTCCTGGATACAACCTTTCCGGAACCACTGCAGCCGGAAGTTCTTACCCCTGCTGTCCCGGCAGGTGCATCCGGAAAAGCGAAAATGGCTGCAGCGTGCGTTACCACCATCCGGACCCGGTGAAATCCAGCTTCAGTAAGAGGAGGGCACTGGAGTTCCACCACCGCAGCGAGCATGGCCTACAAGAGGCAGGAGCGTCCTCTGATGAGCTTCAGAAGCAGCTCGAGTGAGAAGGAATTCAGATCCCTCATCTGAGGAACCCAACTACTGGCAGTGTCAAGGACACTGCAGGAGGACCTATGGGATCCACACCATGGACTGCACCTGGCGGGTGAGATGCTAGTTGGCAGTTGCTTTTGTTTAGTTTCTGTTGCCCCGTTTGACTCTCACCCAGATGGGCATGGCTGTCAGGACTCCTCCCATTCTGCAGAAATGTCCCTGTTGTCTCGAAGTGCGCCTATTTTCATTTTAACCCCCTTCTCAGGTTATTTGGGAGCCCCCTTGGCAGAAAGGGTTCTTTATGTACTGCTTTTTAATGTAATGTATTGCCCCCGTTTGACTCTCACCCAGCTGGAGTGGACATGGCTGTCAGTCAGGACTCCCCCCATTCTGCAGAAAGGTCCCAGTTGCGGCTAAGGGTGCCTATTTTCCTTTTTACCCCCTTCTCATGTTATTTGGGAGCCCCCTTTTCCAAATAGGTTCTCTATTTGCTGCTATTCTCTATTATCCATGTGGATTACACATTACCTGTTTGGATTACAATTTTACCTCACGTGGATTACAATTGAATTTTGGAATATGTATTCCAGACAGACAGTGTATTATCATGCCAACTAGGATCCATAAGGAGAGACTCAAACGTATATCTCAGCCTTTTATGCTTGCAAATGTGAAATTGATTGTACTAAAATGTTTGCATACTTATGTCTTTGCTGTATTTTAGCTACACTGTTTTTAATGGTTCATCACTTTAGCCCATTGTGTGTATTCTTTTTCTGGTACTGCAATGTGTCCTATTATGCACTTATTGTACGGTGTTTTTAGTTAATTATTCACTTATTGATAGCTAGCAGCAGTGAGCACCTTATTTTTCTAGTTCATGTGGACTGCCGCTAAAGACTGTACGGCGCGGCCTAGCCTCGTGCATATGATGCATTCGGCATCAATAGTACGCTAAGGATTCGTACGGACTTTTGTACGCTAAAGCTTACGTATTGCGTAATTTTAACTACGCTGACTGCACGTACGTAATTTGGGCAGGAATGTTCGCAAAACTAAGTATTTTTTTTACGTAGATTCGACGAAATAAGTTTGTTTAAATACGAATTTTGTCAGAAATTCGGTGAATATTCGGCGAAGCAAATTTTGAATGATTCAGTCATCTCTAATTGGGACAGTGGAAGGAGAGTATAGGGAGATCATAGAGAGAGGTTTCAGACACTGTGGGCATAGGGAAACTGGAGCACAGTGCAGGCTCTGTAAGCTGAAGGAATCCATAGGAGTCAGTGCAGTTTGCAACAATCCCTTGTGTAGGGCACAGAGCTATCTAATTGAACGGTGTCCACCTTGTTTAATAGATAAGCAATTCTATTATGCATTTATTCTCAAATTGGGGTGAATCAGCTGTTTAATATAACCTTTAATCTGGGTGGCCATCTTGTTTAATAGATAAGCTATTCTATTACGGTTTATTCCCAAATTGGAGTGAATAAGTGGTTTAATATAACTGCTATAGTGGTGTCCACCTAATTTCATAGATAAGCAATTCAATTAGGCCTTAATTCTCATATTGGGGTGAATAAACAGGATAATATAATCGTTAGTGTGGTGTCCACCTGAGTTCATAGATAAGCAATTCCATTAGGCCTTGATTTTCATATTGGGATGAGTAAACAGTGCAATATAACTGTTAGTGTGGTGTCTACACTCACCGGCCACTTTATTAGGTACACCATGCTAGTAACGGGTTGGACCCCCTTTTGCCTTCAGAACTGCCTCAATTCTTCATGGCATAGATTCAACAAGGTGCTGGAAGCATTCTTCAGAGATTTTGGTCCATATTGACATGATGGCATCACACAGTTGCCGCAGATTTGTCGGCTGCACATCCATGATGCGAATCTCCCGTTCCACCACATCCCAAAGATGCTCTATTGGATTGAGATCTGGTGACTGTGGAGGCCATTTGAGTACAGTGAACTCATTGTCATGTTCAAGAAACCAGTCTGAGATGATTCCAGCTTTATGACATGGCGCATTATCCTGCTGAAAGTAGCCATCAGATGTTGGGTACATTGTGGTCATAAAGGGATGGACATGGTCAGCAACAATACTCAGGTAGGCTGTGGCGTTGCAACGATGCTCAATTGGTACCAAGGGGCCCAAAGAGTGCCAAGAAAATATTCCCCACACCATGACACCACCACCACCAGCTTGAACCGTTGATACAAGGCAGGATGGATCCATGCTTTCATGTTGTTGACGCCAAATTCTGACCCTACCATCCGAATGTCGCAGCAGAAATCGAGACTCATCAGACCAGGCAACGTTTTTCCAATCTTCTACTGTCCAATTTCGATGAGCTTGTGCAAATTGTAGCCTCAGTTTCCTGTTCTTAGCTGAAAGGAGTGGCACCCGGTGTGGTCTTCTGCTGCTGTAGCCCATCTGCCTCAAAGTTCGACGTACTGTGCGTTCAGAGATGCTCTTCTGCCTACCTTGGTTGTAACGGGTGGCAATTTGAGTCACTGTTGCCTTTCTATCAGCTCGAACCAGTCTGCCCATTCTCCTCTGACCTCTGGCATCAACAAGGCATTTCCGCCCACAGAACTGCCGCTCACTGGATGTTTTTTCTTTTTCGGACCATTCTCTGTAAACCCTAGAGATGGTTGTGCGTGAAAATCCCAGTAGATCAGCAGTTTCTGAAATACTCAGACCAGCCCTTCTGGCACCAACAACCATGCCACGTTCAAAGGCACTCAAATCACCTTTCTTCCCCATACTGATGCTCGGTTTGAACTGCAGGAGATTGTCTTGACCATGTCTACATGCCTAAATGCACTGAGTTGCCGCCATGTGATTGGCTGATTAGAAATTAAGTGTTAACGAGCAGTTGGACAGGTGTACCTAATAAAGTGGCCGGTGAGTGTACATTGACAATGAATAACTTGTTTTACATATTCAGTTACTGTTACCAGACAGTATATCCAGCAAAGAGGTGCCAGGGCCCTCCAAAGGAATGGGCAGTGGCAAAAATGTTTTGCTGGAGTCAGCAGAAGTAGCAGCAGAAGAAGGGGTGTGGTAGCAGCAGTCGCAGCAACAGGCCAGAACTGCCAGTGTCATCTAGCGGTTGTGTTTTGACGACCGATCCCGCTGTCCTGGAATGGCTGACTCTGTCTACAACATCATCTTAACTAACACCAGACTCCCATAGCCTGGAGTCTGTGGTTTCCTCTGACACCACACTTAGTTGGCATGGCCCAGGAATAAGCTTTGTGTTCTCACCTGTCCTGAACCTGCCTCTTTCCTTTTCTGCTCCTTCTGCCAGGCAAGTGATGTATGCCACCGGCTCTGCTCTGCTTTTCAGCGAGGAAGATATTACTGCGGATAGTCAGCAGCTACTGCCCAGTACAGATTTGGAGGAGAGGTCCGCTGCTTTCACCTGTAGGCGTGCAAGTAGCAATGATGAGAGTCGCGTGGGAGCAGGTGTTGAGAGCAGTGAGGGACGCTGCCATGAGACTGGTGAGGATGGCATAAGTGACAAGCAGACAGTAGTGGATGATGATGTAGCGGATCTCACGTGGGAGCTGGGTGAAGAGAGGGCTTCATCATCATCATCAGGGGGCGATGGTGGCAGCAGGTCCGCGAGACAGCAGCAGGGTGGAAGCAGGTGGTGGAATACTTGGGCTGAACCCTGCCACCCCAGATCCAAGATACCCTGGACTACTGGGCAGCCAAACTTGATTTGTGGCCGCAACTGGCTAAGTTTATTCTGGACAAGCTTTCCTGTTCAGCCTCAGAGCAGGTGCTTAGTGTGGCGGATAACATAGTTACCCCAAAGGCAACTCAACTTTCAACACAAAATGTTGAGAGACTAACTTTTGTAAAGATAAATCAGACATGGAACAGCCAGGATTTCTACACGCCAGTGTCTAATGCATCAGATTAGATCATTCTGGGTGCCAGACAAAAACATTATGAAAAATGGCCAATTACTTCTGGCCATGTGCTTCAGTCACTATTCTGATGCTGCCAAGTGCCTGATCTCCTACTGCACTATCTTGTGCTGTTACTGCCACTAATGTTGCCCCCCACCGCCCCGCCCCGCTCTGTGACGTGGCCACTATGTTGACTCCTCATGCTATTACTACCCTCATCACCCTGTGACTGGGTCACTATGTTGGCTCCTCATGTTGTTGCCACCCTCCCCACTCTGTGACCAGGCCATTATGTTGACTTCTCATGCAGGGTTACGACTAGTGTGTGGAACCCACCGGTCAAACCATAGAGTGTGGATTCTCTGTGTCAATCAAGGGATGGCAGCCACTGACCCCTAAGGTGTTATTCAGCACTCCACAGGAGACAGATACCACAGGATTAGCTACTATGGTTGACAGCTGACTGCAAAGAGTCAGATAACAGGTAATGCTCCAATAGCTCAAGTTACAGTAAGAACCACAGTAAGGCTACTTTCACACTAGCGTTTTAAAATTCCGGTATTGAGTTCCGTCATAGGGGCTCAATACCGGAATAAAACGCTTCAGTTTTGTCCCATTCATTGTCAATGGGGACAAAACTGACGAAAATCGTCAGATGACGATTCACCAGGCACCGCAGCAGAGGGCGCTGTGGGGAATCGTGACCTGTGTGAGCCGTCCTGACGCTCCGAAGACCTGCCGGGGAGCATGTAAGTATGTATGTGTGTTTGTATGTCTATATGTGTGTGTATGTTTATGTGTATGTATATGTATGTACTGTGTGACATGTGTGGGGCCGGAGCGCGGTTCCGGCTCCACACATGTCACTGCGGCAGGCCTGATCCGGCAGCACCCTTCACCTGCCGGATCAGGCCTGCCGCCAGTGTGAAAGTAGCCTTAGTGTGAACTCAGTCCAATAGCAGACACAGTGGTGAGAAGTGGTTTTGCAGAGAAGACTGGAGTAAAGGCAGCAGCTGAGGATGATGATTGTCAGAGGCAGAAGCTGAAGAGTGGTAAGAGACAAGCCAGAGGTCAGAAGCCAGTATCAGATAGTAGCATGATACAGAGGATCAGACAGGCTCAGGGTCAGACAGGTCCAGTAGTCAATGCATGCGGCAGGCGAAAAGAATGGTCAAACAGGCTCGGTCAAACACAGAAGATCATAACAGAACACCTTAGCTATTACTGTAAGTAACTCAACTCTCAGGAAACTTCCTGGAAAAGCTGCTATTTAACCTAGTTACTCAGCCCAGGGGCCGTGCTGGAAGGCATAAATGACAGAAAGTGGTGGGATGGAGCAAAGAGGCAGCATGGCCGGAGGACTCAACTGACAGACACATGCCTGCCACATCTGGTGGAGACAGCAGCAGACAGCTAGGCAGGAAATGCTGGGGATATGACAGGTGAAACAGTGGGAAGGTATGGCCCAGGCCTAACCTGCTGTTTCCACACTCAGTGATGGAGCCAACCGAAAAATGAAAAACATAATGAATCCTGTCTTTGAAGCGTCCATAAGGCCTCTATAACACGGTAAGTATTTTGCATCAGGATTTGCTCATGATTTGGAAGCCAAAAGCAGGAGTGGGTACAAAACACAGAAGATATGCACAAAGCACAATTTTTTATGTGCTTTGTGACAAAATAATTCGAATTGAACCAAATTTTCCACCAAAAATCGAATTTTTGAAAACTTCGCTCATCTCTAGCTTCCTATTCTGTGAATGTTCCCAAGGAGGTAAAAATTTCACCCTGATTGTCCTCTCAAAATTGTCCAGTGGCCTCTAATAAAGAGAAGAGGGTCACTGTAACAATCTCTGTTCCAGAAGCCAGCCACAGAGTCTAAGAGTTGTGACAAGCTCACCTGTTCTAGCACATAATGTGGAGCAGAGAGGCAAGAGGGAACTTGGCTTAAGAGCCAGTCAGTGAGATCTGTGCTCTACTTAGACTCTGCCTTAATAAAGCCCCATAGCTGGCAGAGGATCTACTGAAGTTATGAAGAGGCTCAGGCCTCTACATAACATTGGTGTATCCAGCGACAGTTCTAAATGTAAGACAGCTTCCAAGCTTTTATAGTTCTGAGACTAAAACACAGTACATAGAAAAATAAGGCTAAAGGCCCCTTTACAATGCACAATTTAGCAGTGTTCCTTACTGACAATCTCCTGCTCATCAGTGAAGGAGACCTCTGCATTCACATGCTGGAAGGCATAAATGACAGAAAGTGGTGGGATGGAGCAAAGAGGCAGCATGGCCGGAGGACTCGACTGACAGACACACGCCTGCCACATCTGGTGGAGACAGCAGCAGACAGCTAGGCAGGAAATGCTGGGGATATGACAGGTGAAACCGTGGGAAGGTATGGCCCAGGCCTAACCTGCTGTTTTCACACTCTGTGATGGGGCCAACCGAAAAATGAAAAACATAATGGATGCTGTCTTTGAAACAATCCCCTCCACAGTATGAGGAGGAGCAATTGTTAATGTCTAGAGATGAGCAAGCATACCCGTCCGAGCTTGGTGCTCGTTCGAGTATTAGGGTACTCGTAAGTGCTCGCTGCTCGGACAAGTATCTCGCCATGCTCGAGGAAATGGCAACTTCCGCATCGTGCATTTTTGGCGTCTATAAACTCAGCCAATCACAAGCCAGGAGACTCTGCGTTACACCCAGCATCACGTGGGGCCCTTACATGTCGATAGCAGGGGTTGGCTGGCCTGATCAGGTGACCCTGGAATATACTAGTGACTGGCCGCGGTGCTCGGCTCAGATGCTGTCTGGATGTCGTTAGGGATAGAGTTGCTGCGTTTCAGGGAGAGTGTTAGGGCCTACATTTAGTTCTCTGTTAGGCAGGAATCACCCACAAAGAACCCAACAGCCCTTCTAAGGGCTACAAGAAATTTTTTTTTTGTCTCCTGGCTTGGCTGGCTGGCTGGCACTAGTAGTGCAGCTATCGCCATATATAACCCCTTTTTTATTTTTTTATTGTTATATCTCAGTGATACAAATCCATTTCACACAGCAGTGTGGAACCATTCTGTGTGTCACAGTTCAGTACACTCACTACAATCCGTATTTTCTGTCCAGGTGACACTTTCTGTACGTCACTTAATACAACCGGGTCTTTTGCTCTCACGTATATAGCTTGATCCCAAAAATCTCTGTGCGACATTTGTCTGGGTCGCAGTCAAAATAGCCACCGTCAGCAGGGTGTCAGTTAGCTCTACGATAGTTTCTGCACGTCACGTTCCCAAAAAAACAAAACTAAAAAAAAAATATATAAAAAAATAGTTTTTTTGTTGTTTTAGCTCAGTGATACAAATCCATTTCACACAGCTGCGTGGAACCATTCTGTGTGTCACAGTTCAGTACACTCACTACAATCCGTATTTTCTGTCCAGGTGACACTTTCTGTACGTCACTTAATACAACCAGGTCTTTTGCTTCCACGTATATAGCTTGATCCCAAAAATCTCTGTGCGACATTTGTCTGGGTCGCAGTCAAAATAGCCACCGTCAGCAGGGTGTCAGTTAGCTCTACGACAGTTTCTGCATGTCACGTTCCAAAAAAAACAAAACTAGAAAAATATATATATAAAAAATATATATAAAAAAATAGTTTTTTTGTTGTTTTAGCTCAGTGATACAAATCCATTTCACACAGCAGTGTGGAACCATTCTGTGTGTCACAGTTCAGTACACTCACTACAATCCGTATTTTCTGTTCAGGTGACACTTTCTGTACGTCACTTAATTCAACCAGACTGAACAAGTTTGTGGGTTTCAGTACAGCA
>ONZH01031013.1:0-85717 GCA_900303285.1 Rhinella marina
GTGTCACCTGGACAGTATATACGGATGGGAGCGAGTGTGCTGAACTGTGACACACAGAAAGGTTACACGCAGCTGACTAAAATGGATTTGTATCACTGAGCTAAAACAACTGAAAAAAATAATATTTTTTTTTTATTTTGTTTTTTTGGGAACGTGACGTGCAAGAACTATGGTAGAACTGACTGACACCCTGTTAACGGTGGCTATTTAGTCTGCGACCCAGACAAATGTCGCACAGAGAATTTTCTGGATCAAGCGGTAGATGATATTGGTAGCAAATGACTTGGTTGTATTCTGTGACGTACAGAAAGTGTCACCTGGACAGTATATACGGATCGGAGCGAATGTGCTGAACTGTGACACACAGAAAGGTTACACACAGCTGAGTAAAATGGATTTGTATCACTGAGCTAAAACAACTGAAAAACTAATTTTTTTTTATATTTGTTTTTTTATATTTTTTTTTAAATTTTGTTTTTTGGGAACGTGACGTGCAGGAACTATGGTAGAACTCACTGACACCCTGTTAACGGTGGCTATTTAGTCTGCGACCCAGACAAATGTCGCACAGAGAATTTTCTGGATCAAGCGGTAGATGATATTGGTAGCAAATGACTTGGTTGTATTCTGTGACGTACAGAAAGTGTCACCTGGACAGTATATACGGATCTGAGAGAATGTGCTGAACTGTGACACACAGAAAGGTTACACACAGCTGAGTAAAATGGATTTGTATCACTGAACTAAAACAACTGAAAAAATCATTTTTTTTTTATATTTTGTTTTTTTTGGGAACGTGACGTGCAGGAACTATGGTAGAACTGACTGACACCCTGTTAACGGTGGCTATTTAGTCTGCGACCCAGACAAATGTCGCACAGAGAGTTTTCTGGATCAAGCTGTAGATGATATTGGTAGCAAATGACTTGGTTGTATTCTGTGACGTACAGAAAGTGTCACCTGGACAGTATATATAGATTGGAGTGAGTGTGCTGAACTGTGACACACAGAATGGTTCCACACTGCTGTGTGCAATGGATTTGTATCACTGAGATAGAACAATAAAAAAAACAGGGTTAGATATGGCAATAGCTGCACTACTAGTGCCAGCCTGACAGCCAAGCCAGTAGACAAAAAAAAAATTTCTTCTAGCCCTTAGAAGGGCTGTTGGGTTCTTTGTGGGTGATTCCTGCCTAACAGAGAACTAAATGAAGGCCCTAACTGTCCCTGAAAGGCAGCAGCTCTATCCCTAACGACATCCAGGCAGCATCTGAGCCGAGCGCCGCGGCCAGTCACTAGTATATTCCAGGGTCACCTGATCAGGCCAGCCAACCCCTGCTATCGACATGTAAGGGCCCCACGTGATGCTGGGTGTACCGAAGAGTCTCCTGGCTTGTGATTGGCTGTGTTTATAGGCGCCAAAAAAGCACGATGCGGAAGTTGCCATTTCCTCGAGTATGGCGAGATACTCGTCCGAGCAGCGAGCACTTACGAGTACCCTAATACTCGAACGAGCACCAAGCTCGGACAAGTATGCTCGCTTATCTCTATTTGCAACCAAAAAGCAGCGTATAACTGTTCAGAAATGACCCCCATAGTGTCTGTGAATTTGTTGTTTGTAAAGTTGGTGATACTCAAGCAGTCATTATAATTATTACATTTTACTAGCTATCCAGCTGTCCAGAAAGAAATGAAAAATTCAGGATGTCAGTGCTGGGAGGCTTAGAAATCTGTTTGACAACTTGTCTATGGGTGATTTATGGTGTTAAAGCTGATCTATTCTTAAATGTTCATTTACTTTTCAAAAAACTTTTTTATGTCATAAAGGCATATCAAAAATTTGACCCTGAGACCCCCACCAATCCTTGATTCTGTCCACAGCAGTGCAAGGAGAGGGCGCAATATGTGAGTGCTTCTCACATCTTGTTCTAGGGATCGGTGGAGGTCTCAGTGTTCCCACCCCCACTGATTTAAACTTTTGATATGTAAGAAATATCAAAAGTTTTGTGAAAAGTTTGTGACCCTTTAAGTGAATGGAGTTCACACATAGCCCAAAGACAAGTTTTTTTATCACAAAGATTAAATTGCATATTCAAGGTAGGCTTCAATAATGCTTTACAAAATGTTTTGCTATTGTGAAAACAGAGATGCTATTTCTGGAAGAATGCAGACCCTTTTTTTCTAATTCTTGATAAACATGTAGAATAGAAGTTTACAAAAGAGGACAGCTCAGAAACATATTCTTATTGGTATTTTTTTTTATTTTAAAGGGATATCATTTTAATACAAAAGCATTACATTAAAAATACATTATTTTTATACAGCTATCAGTATGTGATCACTGGCTGTGGTTACTGTACTGAAAAATGTAAAATACCTATCTATCCATCCTTCAATGGTCCTTCCTTAGATGTGAATCTTCTCCCATAACACTTTGAAAACTGAAAAGGAATTTTTTTATTGGAAAATAAACCAATTATGTGAAACTGATTGTTTCCTTACTAAAGGGAACTCCATTACTGCAGCAGCAAGGTCTCTTTTCAGGATATAATTCTATCACTACACATGAAAATGTATGAAAAAAATATTAAATGATCATGTTATTCATGTGAAAATTAGTGAATAACTCTATATCAGCATGGCTTCATGAGGAATCGGTCATGTCAAACTAATTTAATCAGTTTCTATGAGGAGGTAAGTTCTAGAATTGATCGCGGAGACTCAATGGATGACGTATATCTGGACTTCTCCAAAGCATTTGACACGGTACCACATAAAAGGTTAGTATATAAAATGAGAATGCTTGGACTGGGAGAACATGTGTGTATGTGGGTAAGTAACTGGCTCAGTGATAGAAAACAGAGGGTGGTCATTAACGGTACACACTCAGATTGGGTCACTGTCACTAGTGGGGTACCACAGGGGTCATTATTGGGCCCTATTCTCTTCAATATATTTATTAATGATCTTGTAGAAGGCTTGCACAGTAACATATCAATTTTTGCAGATGACACTAAACTGTGTAAAGTAATTAACACAGAAGAGGACAGTATACTGCTACAGATGGATCTGGATAGACTGGAGGCAGAGAAGTGGCAGATGAGGGTTAACACTGACAAATGTAAGGTTATGCACATGGGAAGGAATAATGCAATAATGCACCAGTACATACTAAATGGAAAACACTGGGTAACACGGACATGGAAAAGGACTTAGTAATTTTAGTGGACAGCAAACTAAGCTGTAGAAACCAGTGTCAGACAGCTGCTGCCAAGGCCAATAAGATAATGGGTTGCATCAAAAGAGGCATAGATGCCCGTGATGAAAATATAGTCCTGCCACTTTACAAATCACTAGTCAGACCACACATGGAGTGCTGTGTACAGTTCTGGACTCTTGTGAACAAGGCAGAAATACTGTAGCAGAGCTGGAGAGGGTATAGAGGAGGGCAACTAAAGTAATAACTGGAATAGGTGGACTACAGTACAGAGATCTCTCCCATCATCTAGTATTTGTTCCCAGGACTGTGACTGTGACGAGGGGACATCTTCTGTTTCTAGAGGAAAGAAGGTTTGTACACAAACATAGAAGAGGATTCTTTACGGTAAGAGCAGTGAGACTATGGAACTCTCTGCCTGAGGAGGTGGTGATGGTAAGTTCACTAAAAGAGTTCAAGAGGGGCCTGGATGTATTTCTGGAGGGTAACAATATTACAGGTTATAGTTACTAGGGAGTTATTCTCATTGCCTGATTGGAGTCGGGAAGGAATTTTTTCCCCTAAAGTGAGGAAAATTGGCTTGTACCTCACAGGGGTTTTTTGCCTTCCTCTGGATCAACTTGCAGAATGACAGGCTGAACTGGATGGACAGATGTCTTTTTTCAGGCTTACAAAACTACGTTATTATGTTACTATGTTAACATTGTGACATATCACACATTTATCAAGTGGTTAGTTGGAATAAAAAAAAATGTAAAGGTTATTTGTATTAATAGTCATAAAGATTGAACCCGGACTAGTCGCATAATAATATGAATACATCAATTACATATACGTACAAGAGAAGAACTAAAGTGATTATCATTTTCTTTTGCTAGGAACTTACTTTGCCAATGTTGTATTTTTGCATTCATTATCTGTCCTATAAGCCTGGTTGCAAATGTCAATGATAATGATCATCCATTGTGAATAAAAAAATTATGCATAAAGCATTTGAAGCATCATATCATCATCTGAAACATTTCTGTACTGTATGTGGCATACTTGTTGTTATGCTTCGGCTTTTTCTAATTAGATTCCAGCTTCTTTGACAGATGGAAGAAAAGCATCAAAAATTCCATGAATACCATGCATTGTCTATCCTCCTACACTGTGTCAGGTCATGGGTCTAAAACTTTGTCATTTGACAGCTCAGATCTAAATTCCAATCACTTAGCTTTTCTCTAATAAACAATTAATCTCCTCTGATTACATTTATTGATCTAATTGCCCAACAAGCACTATGCCATGATTAAAACGTTGACCAAAGTCCCAGCACTAATTGAAGTTTCCTAAAAACAGCTGTTTCTATTCTCATAAAAATGAGTTGAATAAAATTAGACTTGGTAGCAAGCAGTTCCCTTTAGAAACATTTTAATCATCTTATACCATAAGCATGCATATATAAGATTGCAGCTAACATTCATCACTGAACACAATATCTATTTTAAGCTGTCTTGTGAAATCTATAGATTACCATATGCATTTACATCTGCAATCCTCCTGGGCCTGAGCTGGATTCCAACAATTCAGAATTCATCCCAAATTATCCCAAAAAATAAGATTCTAACTAACCCAAATTTCTTGTGATTCATTTCAGTGGAAAAACAGAAACAGAGAGAAAGACATACACTGACTAGCAAAAGGGCAAAAATGTTTTCAACTTTTGACTTTCAGGCTCCATATCTCACCATCCACTACAGCTTCAAACATGAGACTTCCATCATTTTATAGACAATCATTTTGGCTATCTCATACATAAATTGGACTTTCAACTATTTAGCATATGATTACTTGTGAAGATTCTTGTCATGCGTTATAACTGTTTTGCTCCTAAAATTCTAAACTTTAAAGGGGTTAGCCAACCCCTATAATGACTCCTCAAATGCCCAAGCCCCTCACACACCCGCGTCGCTCTTGATGCCCGCACGGCAGCATCTCTCCGTTGCACGGATGAAAGCATCTGCCGATGGGGGGGAACAGCCAATAGCAGGGCGCAACAGGGACTCCCTAGTGTCACCCACGATGCTAGAGAGGCTCATTCCTGTCACAGTCTGCTATTGGCTGCCCCCCATCACCGGATGTTTTCATCCGCGGGACGAGGAAATGCAGCGGCGGACATGCGGTCATCAGGCGGGACAGGGGTGCCAGGGAGCAAGGTAGGTACAATCTATGTGAGGGGCCTGGGTATTTGGGAAGGCATTATAGGGGCTGCATAATCCCTTTAATTTTTTGTATTTTGTAAATCCACCTTTGGCTTTCAACACTGCCTGAATCCTTCTGGTCATGCTCTCAGCATATCTCTACTGAAATCTGTTCCCAGGTCTCTTCTACATGTTCCTAATATTGGTGCATACTAGCCACCTCACTTGGGATGAATACAGCTTTTTCTTCAACTCTACCCTTAATTGTTTGGGTTGAGTTCTGGGGACTGTGGAGGCCAATCTAGCACCTCTACTTCATGGTCACTGAACCATTTCTTCACCAATCTCAACATATGTTTCGGATCGTTGTCCTGCTGGAACACTATGTTGTACTTTTCATACCCATAGTACCCAAGTGTACGAAGTAACTCATCTTGTAGGATACTCACATATAGCTCAGCATTAAGATAACCCCATATTATCAGGCTTCCTCCACTGAATTTGACAGTTCATTCAATTTCTTGATCTGTTAGCCCCTTTTTCCCCTGTTTCTTTGCACCCACAGAACCCAGTAGACTTTCGCTCCAAATCCCCCATTTCCAATATTCTACTCTCCACTGTGCGTTCTTTTTTCCAAACTAGAGCTGACACTTCTTATGAAGATATTGAAGTCGAGGCTACTTATGAAAAAGCCCTGAATTAACAGTTCGAGGCAATCACCAGGGGAAAATCTGGTGGTAGCCTTGAACTGTTCAATCAGTGCTTTTTTTATAATATGATTTTCCCCTGGTAGTAACCTCAAACTAGTCAATCAGTACTTTTTAATAAAAATATTTCCCTTAGTTGTAGCCTCGAATTGTTCAGTCACTGCTTTTTAAAAAAGGAAAGCTTATTTTCATAGCTTTGTACCCGTGGGTTTCTGGGAAAGATATTCAAATTAGCTTTCCTTCCAAAAAGAAAACAACTCTAAGAATTTGTGAAGAAATATTTGTGAAACCTGTTGAACTATCTTCAAGTTTCTCAATGTTTACACTCCCACCAAACTTGGCAGATTCACACAACTACGTTAGAACCTGTAGACATGGCCTGTTTGTCAGCCACATCTTCTGTATACTTTGTGCAGTTCCCCTAATCTACAAACTTGTTCTTCCTGGGCTTGTCTGCACCATTTGAAGCTTATACATGGCTCAGTTGGCTATCCCTTGAGTTTCCAGGTAATGTCTCCACAAAATGGGTGGCTTCCTTGTGTCATCCGTATTTTTTGTGGACTCATTGACTTGAATAGGACAACAGACTACAGTGTGTGGCCAAGAATAGGACATGTTCTAACTCTTTTGTGGAATAGACATACAGATGCGGACAGCACACTGATGAAATCCATGTACTGTCTGCATTTTTTGTGGACCATAGAAATGAATGGCTCCGCATGCCATTCACAATGCAGAATGCACAATGCAGAATGCAGAATAATAATACAGTTGTGTGCCTAAGACATAGATGTTGGTGATAGAAACTATGCTGAGCTTATGATTGCATCTACTCAATTGTATTATATTGTTGGATAATATGTGTGAGTCAATTACCTTTTAGTCAGCCGATTTAATTTGCCTGAGATCCTTTTTTATTATTTATTTCCATATTAAATCAGACTTTCATTTTGTAACTGAGAAACCTTGTAGTTCCTTTAAATATTCTACAAATAAATCCAAGTAGACAGTGAAGTAAATATGAAACAAATGTCTCTGCACAGGAGTGGCACTATCTCCACTGATTCACTTTAAAAATATACTTTTTATGTTTGAAATTTCTTCAACCTCTTTTGGCAGAAAGGGCAGGTTATATGTATATGGGAATTCAGTGCGGATCAGGTCAGTACATTGAGGATTTAACCAGATTAGTGTTCCATTTCTGTCAAAAGGAAAAAAGTAGTCTTGACTGCAGTGTGAGAGAAAGAATAGAAAATCACTGAGCAGAGGTGAAGCTGTCAACTACTGTAGCATCTTAAATGTCTGAAAGTTCAATAAAGAAAACCATCTAGATTGGCAGCCATTATACGATGATTTTCTATAGAGACATTACATCCGGTACCTGCTGATAACACATACTTGTTTTAAGAATTGGGCAATGATATTACTATGGACAATAATATACAGTAAACTACATGTGTATCATTTTTATGAGACATTGGATAATGTAGCAATAGCCCAACTCTTGTAGTCAGCTCTTGTAGATATAACTAGTTATTAGACTCCTCTAACTGAAAAACAAGATGACTTCTCTTTCTAGATTTGGCTGTTATTCACCACCTGCTTGTGCAAGAATTCATACTTTTTTTACATAGAGGTTTCAAATTTTAAATGTAGTTAAAAAATTAAGTTAAATGGGTTGCGCTCACTGATCAGCTGTTTGAAGAGGACACATTGTTCCGGTGAGTGCTGTAGCTTCTTCCTAGACCAGGGAGGCCACGTTCATCGGTCATGTGACTCAGTCCCATTTTAGTGAATGGGCCTGACCTTCCAGAGCAAGCACAGCCACTATACAATGTACTCTGAAGATAGGTTATCAATATCAAAATCTCAGAAACCCCTTTAACACAGTAAAGGTCCTTTACACGGGCCGATTATCGGCCGAAAAATCGTTCCTAGGAACGCTAGTGCCGATAATCGGCCCGTGTAAAAGTGGCCCTAATCAGCCGACGAACGAGCAAAACGCTCGTTCGTCGGCTGATTGGATCTTTTGGTTTCTACAAAAGATCCAATCTGTCGGGCGCACATCGGCCTGTGTAAACAGGCGATGTGCGCCTGACAGTATGGAGCTTCCGGGCCGCACGAGCGATACAGCGATCACTCGTGCGGCCCGGCGCTCGATTCATCGGGCCGTGTAAAGGCTCCCTGCCCGAGCGCCGATATCGCTGATCGGTGCTCGGGCAGAGAGACACATCGGCCCGTGTAAAAGGGCCTTAAGGCTTCCTTCACGCATATTTTTTTGTAGCTTTTTTTTTACTAAAAAAAATGCCATAAATTGCATGCATTTTTACAAACATATTGTAGGTATTAATACATTTTCATGCATTTTACCAGTCCTGTAGATAAGTCTATGGGAAAATACATGACAAAATATCACATTGATAAAAAAACAATAAGAACGCGTTGACATCACCTTTTGTTTTCCGTTCTTCTGATCTGTCAGAAGAACAGGAAAAAAAATGGATGCTTTATTTTGAGCAGTCGTTGTGCTCATTTTGCATCCATTTGTGTCAGTTTCATCGGAGATCCATTCATTTGGATGGGAGAAAAAAGTTCTCCTGGCAGGACTTTTTCTCCCATCAAAAATAACAGATCTCAGACAGAGCTGACACAAATGGATGTTAAATGAGCACAACAACTGCTCAAAATAAAGGATCCACTTTTTAAAAATGTTTGCTGTTCTTCTGACGGATCAGAAGAATGGAAAACAAAAGGTGATGTGAATGTGTTCTTTTTGGTGTTTTTTTTTTCAAAATGCAGTATGCACTAGGTATGATATTTTCACACAAGGCTTCCCTATAGGACTGGAAAAATACATGTAACTTATTACTAATATTGTGAATGATTATCACTGCTTCAAATGACTGATCTCTCACCTATTATGGACATACAGCAGCAAAACTCCATATCAGCAGTCAATGCGTGTGTGTCCTAAATGAAATCCTAGGAGGGGTTGGCATGTGCCAAATAGCTTCATCTTTCTACAACATGATCGATAACGGCATGGCAAAAATACGAATTACAGCAGTTTCACTATGCCATTTTTGGCCATATGACTTCTAGAGGTGAAAGACGTTGAAAGTACTTGCTTAATATGTAAAAGCCATGCAGCCAAAAGACACATCACAAATCTGTGAGGCAAAACTGCTTACATTTTGGAAAACTTGTGCAAATTGAAATGGCCAACTGGTTCGACCAAATGAAATCCAAACAGATTATCAGGAAATTCACTCATCACTAGGTTTAATCTTTCCTTTTTATTGTTGGATATACTATAACATTTTACAGGCATTTAAAAAAAGGCAGAAAATAAATTCATTTCAGGTCTTCAAAGTGTCCAAAATGAAGCAGCTTTCTGAAATAGCTTTCATTAGTTATAATGGCTTGTAGAGGAACAATGATCAGGGGAAATAAAATGGCTGCCATCCTATTAGTACACACAAAACCTGTCCTAATCACACAGGGAGACAAGTTACTTCAGAACACTGAGGTAAAGAGCTGCCTCATCCTCCTCTCTGTTCTACTTGTCAGGAATTATGATCCTGAATACAGATGATAAGATCTTCAGTTGAATCTCTGTAGGAATGCAGGGGGTCTAGCTAATGAGCAGTAGCACTTGTATGCAGTTGGCTACATTACCACGGCCAACCATTACCACAGTCTGTCCTGTCCATCCTCTCTGTACTTCATGTCTCTTCCACCGAAATTCAGCTGAAGATTATGGAGGCCAAAAGCCACAAAAAGTTGCGTGTGCCAGCAGTCTTGACATGTAAGTAGTAACGACAGAAAATGGAGGTACCAGATTTCCTAAATATCCCCCAATGTCTTGCAGGACTATCTTATCTACATGCATAGTTGCCAACAGTCCCACATTTTCAGAGACTGTCCCTATAAAATTGAGCTGTCCCATGCTGGGAATGTATGGGACTTATGCAAGCCTCACCCATAAATGGGTGTTGTTGAGTGTGTAGGAGGGCATTTATGGATCAGGGCTTGCTTGTCTCAAATTTGCCAACTACAATGTTGATAAGTATGTGAACGTATATCTTTCACTTAGCAATTGGTTGCTTAATTCTGGAGAAAAAGTACTTTTATCTATATGTAAATGAGCAGTTAAGTACTCTTAGGGTGTGCCCAATTCAATCCAAAAAACATAATGGAAAGATTTGCACCTCTGCCTTGTTTTGGACCCACTCTTGGGTTGGCTTACAGATACTGATACCAAATATTGACCAGAATACTGCTGTGTTAAAGTAATCATAGGTTGGATTCACTTTTGCAGCTTTCGATGCAGTTTTGTGAGCCAAAATTAGGAGTGGTGTCCAATGGACGGCAGGTAAGACTGGCACTTTTTTCTTTTGTGTCCACTCCTGTTTGAATTAAAGGACTGCATCTGCAACGAGCACCTCGCCCCAGGGCCCTCGATATCACATTCCAGTTGTAGAAAATGCTGAGTGGTGTAGTGCTGCCTAAATGTCTCTTTATGTCACGGTGCTCCTACCTAGATACCGCTGGACCCCAGGCTTGAAGCAATCAATAGGGGGAATGATTGAGGGATTTGAAGAACTAACTTGAGTCCAGACATTGAGATGAAGTTCAATGGCAGCTTTACTTGTAATAAACGTGTCTCCAAACAGTTTTCAGTTATCTTGGTTCCAGCAGGCTTTGGCATAAACTGGCAGGCAAACTCAACTCTGCTTTCTTTCTTTCTCTGCTGTACTGACAGGATAGCTTAATGACTTCAATTTCTTCGCTCTGCTGCACTCCACTCTTAATCTTAGTTTTGGCCAAAGAATAGGTTAGTGTCCTGTCAGCTCCAACATGGAGTCTGAACTGGCCCAAACTAGAATTGCCACCACTCCTTCTGGTAGCAAGCAGGACTGGCCCACTTCTGCCCAAAGGGGGGAAAATGGAATGGTGAGTTCCATTCTATCTAAGGATAGTTCTGCCATTTATGCTGCCACCTGCTGGTGAACCAGGCACATTACTTGAAATAAACAGTTGTATAACAAGATTAGGAATGAACAAGTAAAGATTGGTGGGCACACTCGCATCTAAGTATAGTAAGATATTTTAATTAATCAATAGTCCCAATAAAAGATAAAAAATAAGATAAAAAATTAATAGTAATCTACCAGCGCTGGATATACTAAAAATAATTACGGTAATATAAATGTACCACAAATCATACAAAATATATAAAAATGTATAATAGGAGAAGAATAAAAATAAAATAAAAATATAAATGTGTATATCTTACAATCCGAAGAGGAGGACCACTGGATATAGTGGAAAATGTCTCTTGGGGTGATATAATGTAGTCAATCAAATATTCCAATATACCCCTGGTAAAGTGGTAAAACTGTTTGTCCTCTTTATGATATAGTTGGAGTAATGGTGGTGAACGTCCTCTTTGCAATATAGTTTAAAATTAAGTTAGAATGTAGTCTTCATTTAAATCAATGTTGCCCTATAATTCATGTGGATACAATGATGTACAGTACATTACCGCCTCCTTGGAACTTCAGAAGCGGTGTCAGTAGGAACGATGTTCAGGAGCAGTGTCAGCAGGAGCGGACGCAGCTGTATGCAGAAGTGATCACAGCCGTGCCTATGATGTTTCCTCCGGCAGAACGATCCACTTGGATGTGCGCACTTTTAGCGGGCGGGTGGTTGAGGCAGAATGGCGTCCCACGTGGTGTCCCACGTGGGCGCTCGCTAATAAAAGAAATAGAATTAATAGAGTAATAATTGTGCACAGTCCGATCCAGATTTAAAGTTTTTGATAGAATGTGTGAACATTTTGTACAATATATGTACAATATTATCCTCAACAGAGACGTCTCATAGAAGATGCTCCAGATTCCTAGGTCCGCATGAGTTTTTGACCAGATGTATTTTGGGGACTCTCTTTTCTCTGCCCCTTCTTCAGTGGTCATTGGACCATATTGGGATCTGGAGACTTTAAATATACTTTTTGGAGGGAGTGATCTTTCTGATTGGCAGAGAGTGAGACAAAAAAATGTGGTCTGGAGTGGGGGTACTCCTGGTATTTTAATAGATTCATATCATGTCATAAAATAAATTCATCATTCATATGGACACAGGGTGTGAGATATAAACCATAAAATATAGAAATATATAAAATATATAAAATATAGAGTATGAAATATAGAATATAAAATATAACTCATAAAATGGAGGAATATATATTTAATCACAATAGAATCATAATGGGATTAGAGGTAAGAATTAAATTAGATAATGAGGTTGTCTACCGTTATTTATCCCTTTGTAGTTTTTCTAGCTATGTATTATTATGTAATGTACTTCCATACTTATCCCTAAATTGGCATAATATATGTAATAACTAAAATGTTTGGTGTTGTGTTTATAGATCTATTCACCTCTTTATATTCAAGAAGAACATAGGAATTCAAATTCAAATTCTATTGCTGATATCATATCACTGGTAATTGTGTATATCATATTTTTCTGTTATTTCTTTTATAATTTTAGTCTTATATATATATTAGTTGTTACATTGTTGCTTGTTGTTTTTTGTAGTTTTTTATATTTTTGCTATTTTATTTTTGCTACTTGCTTGTTCTTCTTTATTTCTACAGGCTGAATCGTTGAATCGTCCAGCACTTTACCAGGGGAATATTGGAATATTTGATTGACTACATTATATCACCCCAAAAGACATTTTCCACTATATCCAGTGGTCCTCCTCTTAGGATTCTATACTTGTGGATTTTTGATATACACTTATATTTTTATTTTATTTTTATTCTTCTCCTATTATACATTTTTATATATTTTGTATGATTTGTGGTACATTTATATTATTACCATAATTATTTTTAGTATATCCAGCGATGGTAGATTACTATTAATTTTTATCTTATTTTTTATCTTTTATTGGGACTATTGATTAATTAAAATATCTTACTATACCTAGATATGAGTGTGCCCACCAATCTTTACTTGTTCATTATCTCTATTTTTCCACGGCTTTGGGTAAGCTGGTGGTGGTGCACCTCATTTCCACTGTGTTTTCCGGTTTGGTGAGCCACTATTCCTTTGTGTTCAAGATTAGGAATGCCCAGTGTAGAGGACCTGGACAAAAATGCATAAGATGACATTGTGTTAGCCCATTAAAGACAGTAGCAGGGTGCAGGAGTGGTAACACCACCCTGGGGTGATACACATCAAAAACCACCACAAAAACTGCAAGTGAGATTTGGGTACATTCACACAAGGCCTATGCACAGCAGCCACCACAGAACTAAGGACAAAAATAGGCAGTTGCAGCAAAATGGATTTAAGCAAATAGCCACATACTGTGTAAAAACAATCAGCCTGGAAACGGACATGCGGTGCAGATTTTAAATCCACAGCATGTCCATTTATGCTGCAGATTTCCAGTGTGGATTTCAACCCTTGTAATACATAGAATGAAATCCACTGAAAAACTGCAGCACATCTGTGACAAGTCTGCATGGTACTTTTTGCCATGTATATCTGAGTAATTTTGTGATGCATGCATCTAATGAGGATTTAGTCCCAGGTTTTGCAGTAGATCTGCAGCACATTACTCAGTGGATTGTTCTGCTGCACTTTATGTTGTGTGGACGTACCCTAAAACCACCAGCACATATTGCAGAATATATGAGGTTTTCCATGTGGATCACAACAAAGTACCAAAGTACAGTACCAGCAGACTGTATTAGATTACACAAATTCGATTTTTTGAAAAATTTACAATTTACAAGATGTTCTTTGTTCTACAATCTCTTCCTGGTTCCTTTCGTCATCACCTTTTTCACAGCACTGAACCCCAGGTAGTGACGGCCTGAGGTAGGACACCGTGACGCAACAACATTTCATCAGGGCCGCCACCACTCCCATCCTCTGAACCAGCTCCTCTGCACATGGATGAATAGAGTGAGTGAGAGAGAAAGAAAGATGAAAGAGACATCAATCTGACAGACAGAAAGATAGATAGATAGATAGATAGATAGATAGATAGATAGATAGATAGATAGATAGATAGATAGATAGATAGATACAGTGCCTTGCGAAAGTATTCGGACCCCTGGAACTTTTCCAGGTGCATTTATATGGAGACTTGATTACACACAGGTGGATTCTATTTATCTTCATCAGTCATTTAGGACAACATTGGATCATTCAGAGATCCTCAATGAACTTCTGGAGGGAGTTTTCTGAACTGAAAGTAAATGGGCCGAATAATTTTGCACGCCCCACTTTTCAATTTTATTATTACAAAAAAAGTTTAAATGATCCAATAAATTTCGTTCCACTTCACAATTGGGACCCACTTGTTGTTGATTCTTCACCAAAAATTTAAAATGTTATATCTTTTTGTTTGAAGCCTGAAATGTGGCAAAAGGTTGAAAAGTTCCAGGGGGCCAAATACTTTCACAAGGCACTGTAGATAGATAGATATGAAATAGATAGATACCTGGATAAACAGATAGATAGATAGATAGATAGATAGATAGATAGATAGATAGATAGATAGATAGATAGAAAACAAGTGATGAGAGCAGCACTGCATATAGATGTAGAGTGGTGTGCCAGTGGCTGAGGAATTTGATCCAAAAATCCACGGGAGTGCCGTAGAATTTTTTAATTTTAGATAAGATAGATAGATAGATAAATGGATAGATAGATAGATAGATAGATAGATAGATAGATAGATAGATAGATAGATAGATAGATAGATATGAAATAGATAGATATTAAATAGATAGATAGATAGATAGATAGATAGATAGATAGATAGATAGATAGATAGATAGATAATCTTCATTCATGTTTTTTATAACTCTGCTGTACAGCTGGTTGGTATTTCAGACTAATAACTTTACTCCTGGGCCAGCTAACTTTGTTCCCTGCTGTGCAACAGTGGTTCCTTCTACTGACAATTTATACTTAACACCCGCCTACTATTCCCTCACTGTTTGAAAAATTCAATAGCATGTATATCTGAGTAATTTTGCGATTTACTTCATTAGGCATTTCTGCAGCTCAGAGGGCTGATTCTCTGTACCTCCACGTTATTAACTTTAGGGAGGTAATCCATATATAGATGTATTCAATCAATTCAGCAGCAGGTAGAGCATGGCAAACATAAAATCCGAGCTCACAAACAACACATGAAGTGCAATGTACAGTTCACTGCAATATGTGAGATTGAACAGGATTTGAGAGATGGTGATGTCCTTCATATTTTATCTCTAAAGAAAAAAAAGTAGATTTATTTATTGAACACAATGTCACCATACTGATTTAATATAGAACTAGATCTAAATTATTTTATTGGCAGCTGATTTATTGCTCTTGTATATGTACTAGGGTTATTTGAATGTGGGTACCTTGAAGTGATCACTTTTATTAGTCTGCTTAAACTCATCAAGGAAATACAAAGTACAGTTTTGTGGCACACACTTACATTTCGTATAATAGAATAGCATTCAATGATACAGATTGACACAGAATAACAATTTGTTACAGAGGGTAGTTTTTGGTGACAAATTATACAATTTTTTTTGTACATAGTACCAGAGTTTGTAAAAGCTAAAAAAAGATGTATAGATGTAGCCAGCATTAAAAGCTACGTACACCTTAGGAGGCAATTTATTATTATTATTATTATTATTATTATTATTATTATTGTATCATGCTCAGTTTGAGTTGGTCTTTATTAAACATTTTCAGCCTTGAGATTCTGTAGAAGCATGCTCTGCATTGTTACTGTTTCCTGTCAGGCAGCTCAGCTGACGGCTCCTTATCGCTGACCTCCTAAACACTCATTGTAGCTTAATTCTTATCTTATAGAAAACACACAATTGGATGTGCACACCTTACTGGAATAAAGAGGTATGGATATATAAAAAATAAAGTTTTAATAGTGAAACCTATAACAACAATAGCAATAACAATATCAATCGCAATAATAATAAATATCGAGGGTATGTCCTTCCTCACAGGATCCCTGTATCATAATATGTCCACGTAAAGAATATTAAACGCATATGGGATGCATATATATCATCATGCAACGCTTGGCATCATAAGAGTTCATTCACATATGGAGTGATATGAGTAGTGCGATTCAATTGTCACTGAAGAAGGAGCAGGAGCTCCGAAACGCGTATGACGTGCAAAGGCCATATTATATTTGTATAATATTTGGGGTCCAGACCCTTTCATATTGGCTTTGTTTTGTGGACTTTTGATTCCAATATCCTATATAACGGCAAGGTCGGCACTTGGAAACCCACTGAAGGTATTTATTCCAAGCTGTTTCACCCTTACAGAACAGCTGTTCCGAGTGACTCATCACATTAGTACCCAGAGCTGACGGGGTCGACTGCTCCGATTGAAATCACGCGATACCCGTGAATATTCGGAGACCACGTGACTCCCTGGAGAAGCGCGCACTACAATCCACAGCCGCGGACTCGGGAGATTGATCGAAACAGCACCGCTACGAACTGTAATGGTGGGGTAAGAGATTTAAACAACCTTGAGTACCCCTGTCTGTACTTCCCCGTTGGGAACAGGATACAAAGAAATATATCTTATGAGCTGTGCACCCTTGGTATCGTCGCACATACAACCAAGTACATCTTGCGAAGATCGCACTACTCATATCACTCCATATGTGAATGAACTCTTATGATGCCAAGCGTTGCATGATGATATATATGCATCCCATATGCGTTTAATATTCTTTACGTGGACATATTATGATACAGGGATCCTGTGAGGAAGGACATACCCTCGATATTTATTATTATTGTGATTGATATTGTTATTGCTATTGTTGTTATAGGTTTCACTATTAAAACTTTATTTTTTATATATCCATACCTCTTTATTCCAGTAAGGTGTGCACATCCAATTGTGTGTTTTCTATATTTACCTCCTTTCTGGATTTTGGGTGATCCAGTGGATGTGGCACCCTTGATTTCCATTTCAACAGTGTGAGCCCAACCATTAGTTTATTTTAATTCTTATCTTACTGATAAGAATGTGGCATAAATAAGTGTTTATGACCATTTCGTAATTTAGAGATAAGGTTTATTAGATGACCAGCACAAAGTGAAAGTACAGTTAACCTTTTGTGACAGAATGGCTGAAAATTTTAAATAAAGATCAATTGAAAAATGTATTTTTAGCCCAAAATGAGTAAAATGCCTTTTTAAAAAAATAGCTCTCGAAGGTGTACAGTACATAGCCTGGTACATTATCACACTGGATTATCACACTAACTATGTGCAAAGCTTCTAAAGCTTAAAGTTGGTATCGAGCTAAACTGTCAGAATGGTGTGCTAACCTCCTGATTTTGGTGCTTGCTACATCTGTACCATATTTTCCACACCATAAAATACACTTCACCTTAAGAGGCACATATATTTTAGAGGAGGAAAATCAGACCTCATATCAGACCCCCAATCTTCATCAAACCTCAGATCAGACCCCCAGTCTTCATCAGACCTCAGATCAGACCCCAAAGTTTCTTCAGACCCCAAATCAGACCCCCAGTATTCATCAGACCCCCAAATTGGACCCACATCTTAATCAGACCCCAAATGAGACCCCCAATCTTTATCAGATCCCAGATCAGACCCCAGTCTTCATCAGACCTCAGATCAGACCCCCAATCTTTATCAAACCTCAGATCAGAGCCCCAGTCTTCATCAGACCCCCAATCTTCATAAGACCTCAAATCAGACCCCTAGTCTTCATCAGACCCCCAGTCTTCTTCAGACCTCAGATCAGACAAAAAATAAATAAAACAACTTACCTCTCCTGATCCAGATAGTGCCACCACTCAGGAAATCCAGTGTGGCCTTATGGCAGCTCTGCAGTGTGACCTGACGTTGCACAGTAATGTTGTCAATATCCTGCAATGTTGAACGAGAGAAGGCAAAAAGTACCATAAGGCAGAAAAACACCAACACCAAATAAGGTGCCTACAATTTGTCAGTTCATATATTTTCTGGCATATATCACTTTGTGACAGATAATTGTTTTTTGTGAAATTTGGATTTCATTCTTTATCACTTGTTTTGTTTTTAAAATGCTTTTTTGTACAAAATGTACTATGCACTATGACTTCCTGGTTTCATAAAAATGCAGAATACAAGGATAATGTCTCACACAATTTGCAAATGAAATAAGCTAAAAAGCTTGTGGTCATTAAGAACAGCAAAGAGTTAAAAAGGGTTTTCTAGAATTTTGATATGGCCGGCCTATCCTGAGGATTGGTTATCAATAGAGATGAGCGAATGTGCTCGTAACGAGCACTGTACTGCTCGGCTCCCCTGCGCTCGCACAGGCACAGGCAGCCGCTTCCGTCCTCCTCACCCGACGGAAGCGGCTGCCTGCGCCCATGCGAGCGCAGGGGAGCCGAGCGGTACAGTGCTCGTTACGAGCACGTTCGCTCATCTCTAGTTATCAATAATGTTGAGCGAATCAAAGTTAAACGAATTGAATTCGATCTGAATTTGAGGGAAAATTAGATTCACCATTTGTACTTTATCTGTTATATATAGACTTACTGTGCAAAAGACTCATTGAAAACAGGCGGTCTAATACAGAGTCACAATTATCTAGTTCATCTGCTGTGTCATTTGTATTTTTTCTGTTCTGTTATACATAGACCTACTGTGCATCAGACAGTCTCAAGGGGCAGTGTAATATGTTGGCACACTTACCTAGTTTATCTGCTGTGCCAGTTATACTTAATCTGTTCTGTTATAGATAGACTTACTGTGCACCAGACTGACTGTCAACAGGCGGTCTAATATATAGGCACATTTACCTAGTTCATCTTCTGCAACATTTATACTTAATCTAATCTATAGATAGACATATTGTGCATCAGACTCATTGTCAACAGGTGGTCTAATATAAAGGCACATTTACCTAGTTCATCTGCTGTGCCTTTTATAATTAATTTGTACTTTAATACAAAGACTTACCATTCATCAACTTAGTTTCAACAGACGGTCTAATATATATGCGCATTCACCTAGTTCAACTGCTGTGCCATTTATACTTAAGCTGTTCTGTTATACATCGACTTAGTGTGAATCTGACTCATTGTCAACATGCAGTCTAATATCTGGGAGTGTTTACATAGTTCATCTGCTGTACCATTAACAATCTGTTCTGTTATACATAGACTCACTTAGCATCAGACTTAGTCTCAACAGGCAGTCTAATATGTAGGTGCGTTTACTTAGTTCATCTGCTGCATTATTAATAGTTAGTTTTTTCTGTTATACATAAATTTACTGTGCATCAGACCTAGTCTCTCCAGGCCATCAATATCTAGGCATGTTTACCTAGTTTATCTGCTACGCCATTTATACTTAAATCTGTTCTGTTATACAAAGACTTAGTGTGCATCAGACTGATTATCAACAGGTGGTCTATTATTTAGACACATTTACCTGGTTCACATACTATGTCTTTAATAATTAATATGTTTATTTATAAATAGACTTAGTGTGCATCAGGCTCATTGTCAACAGGCAGTCTGATACAGGTGCATTTACCTAGTATATCTGTTGCATCATTTATATTTAATCTGCTACATAGACTTACTGAGCATCAGACTTAGTCTCAACAGGCAGTCTAATATATAAACACGTTTAGCTAGTTCATCTGCTGCGCCATTTATACTTAATCTGTTCTGGTATACATAGACTTACTGTGCATCACTCATTGTAAACAGGCAGTCTAATATATAGGTATATTTTTCTAGTTCATCTGCTGCACCATTTATAATCTGTTAAATTACTGATTCAGTTACTGTACACTATGGCCAACAGACAGTTGCCTGGGCCCTCAAAAGGAATGGGCAGTGGCAAAAATGTTTCTGTAGCCAGCAGTAGTAGCAGCATAGTGAGGGGTGTTGGTAGCAGGTCCGATCGCGCGTGGGAGCTGGGTGAAGAGGGGGCATCATCATCATCAGGAGATGAGGGTGGCGTCAGGCCTATGAGACAGCAGCAAAGTAGCAGCAGTGGGAGATCTGGAGCCAAATGTGCCCAGGGTATCCCATCTGCTACTCAGGAGCCTACCTGTCAGGAATAAACTAGCAGTGCATACTGTAGGTTCAAAAAGGTAGCAGCAGGCAGTCAGCACAGAGTGGTGGTGGTAAAATAACATACTCAGGAGTGTGGGAATTTTGTATCAAGTTGCTGAAGGACGTTAGCATGGTGGTATGCAGGATATGTGTGCAGAAAGTGAAGTGTGGTCAGGATGCTAATGTTGGAATCATGTCCTTACGTTAACACATGGCGCATCACCATAAAATGGCCTGGTAGAACCGTGGTACTAATGTAGTGGTACAGCCTGACAGAGCACCCATTGCATCTCCCAGCACACCCCAGGCCATCTCCAAAAGTCCAGGCTTCTCAAATTCAGCAGAAGGAAGCTGTCATTCCTTCCTTTCATCTATTGCTCCAGATACTCCTCCTCACTCATCCAACGGCACAGAAGCTGAATATGCACATGGCCAAGTTGCTGGTACTGCAGTCCCTCTCTTTCCACATCGTGGAATGCCAAGCCATCATAACTTCTCTAAAAAAGCTGTACTAGCTCGGCACACATATGTTGAGCAGAAGGTGGACCAGTCCTTGAGCCTTTAGGCGTCTGGGACAGAGCATGCCAGCTCTGACGTGCTGACGTTTGGGCATAGAAACTATGGTCACAACAGGAAGAACATTCTATCTGCGCTGCATCCGGGAGGGATGACCCATGCACCGTGCATGGCGCACATCTTCAATCTGGTTGTCACCTGGTTCCTGAAGTTTTCCACCAAACTGGACATCTTGAAAATGTCAAGGAAACTGTGCATGCACATCAGCCACTCTTACTGTGCAAAACACCACCTTGAGCTGCAAAGTCAGAATGGTGTTCCCCCTATGTTCTCCCTCATATGTGACATTTCCACACATTGTGACTCCACGCTCCATATGTTGGTCCAAATGTATGAGCAAAGGAAACCCGTGACCAATTTCTTGATGATGCAGATGGATAGGACTACTCCCCAATGTAGCTTTGACATTAGACAGTGGCAGCTCATGCGTGACAACTGTCGTTTGCTCAGGCCCTTTGAGGAGACCACTTTATTTGTCAGTAGCAAGGACTATGGGATGAATGATGTCATTCCACTCCTTCATATCCTGGAAGGGATGCTGATAAATCTGACTTCCAAGGGGAAAGAAGACGTTGTGCACATTTTTGATCAAAGTGTGTCAGGCCCATCTATAGGCATTAAGGTGGTTTCCGCAGATGGGTACCTAACACTAACAGACTGCCTCTCCTGGGCCTAACCTAAGCTTCCATCTTTATTTATAGTAAGTATAGTACCACTTTAATCTAGAATAATCCCTCATCCTTAGTTTTATTGTTTGCATGTGTAATGGTGTGCTGCCATACATTTTTGTTTGCTGTCTGTATGCTAGCTTTATGGATGTGCACCTGTGATTATGGATGAGTTAGTCTAAATTTTATTGCAGTACGTTTGGAGGGTAGCTCCCTCCTTTAGATTGAGCACTCCCTGCCCATCTGCCCACGGCTTCTGAACAGAGTATAAATATAGCTGGTTCCCACACCACCCTGAACATTGTAGTCTTAGGTTAGGCCCAAGAGAGGCAGTTCTGTCAGTGTTAGGTACCCATCTGTGGAAGCGACCTTGATGCCATTAGATGGGCCCAACACACGTTTGATCAAAAATGTGCGCAAAGAGCTTCCGTTTTTAATCTATAGTGGGTATAGTACCACTTTAATCTAGATTAATCCTTAATTCTTAGTTTTATTGTTTCATGTCTAATGTTGTGCTGCCATACGTTTTTGTTTGCTATAGTGGCAGTGCTTGGTATTGCAGCCCAAGCCTATTCACTTGAATGGAACTGAGCTGCACGTACTGTAGGCTATGGTGACCGATGAATGTGATGTAATTGGACTAGCAAAAGGTTGCAGTGCTCACCAGATCACCATGGGCTTTTCAAACAGCTGATCGGTGGGGCTTATGGAAATTGGAAAACTGCACATAGGGGTTGCATAGGGGCTGCTTAGTGGCCAAGGCTTGGCAGCTACAGGCATGGTCACATATACACTTGAACATCCATATATAAACATGAACATGAGGTTCTTTTAATATATTTGATCAAAATGTATAAGCCCACTTGCCAACATCACGACAACCTCTTTGAAGTGGGTCCCTACACTTATTAAATACAGCACTGCATGATACAACTCTCACAAGTGGGCAACCAAGTTTCCCTGCTGCCAGGATTCCTTGGCTCTAGGCCACACCAGACCTCCTGAGACTGTAAAGTCATACTGACAAATTGCTTTATTCAAAATATTTATGAATAGGGAAAATTATCAAATGTCATCTCTATAATGAGCTAATTTATAGTATAGAATGTAATTAATAACAACTGGTAAATGATGTAACAGGAAACACCTTTATGCTATCAGTGATGTTCTACGGCAGAAAAATTAGAAAATAAAAATCAATTGAGCTTAGAAAAGACACAGCCAAGAATGACTGATGTGTTTTTAAGATCGACTTGACTCCTGCTTTACATTATTGTCTACATTTTAGGTACCAATTAAAATTAGAAGAGACAGAAGATGCCGTGTTTCACTTCCCAAAGATCCCTGCATCATAATTTACAGTGGCAGCCTCCATTACAACACAGTGCAGACTATTAATCATTAATGCCTGTTAACTCCTAATGAGTGATTCATGGAGAGATAACATTCCTTTTACTTACAAAGAATTGGTAAGTAATGCATTGTGGGTATACATTTGCCGTATAGATATTTTATGCAGTGGATTGCAATGTACGTATCCGCTCTGTATTGACCTTCCTCTTGAGAAATGTATAGTTGTATAAATTACTTTACTCCTTACTGAATAGATTGCATCAGCATTTTAGCATTCAAAAGGAATGTTACGTTTCATTCATGCCAGTGGCAAACGTAGGTCTCGTAGAGATTTCAGACGGATTTAATTTTTTGAAAATTAAGTGAAGGAAATTTTTTAATGAAAAAGTTAAGCTTGACCTCACCCACATTACCTGACTTCTGTGTCGTAGAAAAAGCAGAAAATCCTGAACACCATTAGAGACATTTAGTAAACATTTTAGGCCACTATTTGTGGCATAAAAGGTTTTAATGATGTCACACACCATATTTGTGCCTAATTTGTGACGCTTCACTTCTCTGAAATGTGGGCAGTTCTTAGGGTGTGGCCTGATAGATTTACTTTCATTTACACCAGAAACTGACATAAATGATAGTTCAAATCTGGGCTAGCTCTTAGCTTGGTGTATATTTGAACTTATGACACTCAGGCTGCCTGGAAATGCACCAAATTTATTAAAAGGTTTGCGCCTCTAAATAAATGTAGCACATTCTGCTCCAACAGACTTTATGCTAAGATTGGTGTTTGTAACTCGTGTCTTTGTATTTTCTCTGTGTACTTACACCAGGCAACTGGCATAAATCTTGTTTTTGCTTGTTTTTGTTATTTTGTTTGTTCTTCATAGACACCTACATGCTTTCATGGATCTCAACTACTATACTCTCTTAACAGGGTTCTGGAGGTTCTAATAAAGTCCTGTTTTTTTTATGAAGTGTGCACTCAAATATATACACTAATGTAACTGTAAGTACTTCTCACTGCTTCTCATCTCCCTGGATTCAGTCTGTCTCTCATCTCCCTACTTGTGCTGTCTAATAGACAAAACTTGGTTGCCCATAGCAATCAATCACAGCACAGCTCTAAGTTTTGCCTATAGCAACCAATCACAGCACAGATTTTCTTTTAATACAGCACTTCTCAGCCTGCCTTTCCCTGCATGTTAACAGAAAATAAGGTACATTGTGATTCAGAGTGATGAAGAATTTAGATGGCTTATGGAAACCCAATAATGTGATCAATGTCTTAAGAATGGGCAGGAAAGAGCCCGGACATTAAGGGCATCAGAAGCCATGGAACATCATCATGCTGGAATTCAAAAAAAGAGGGATTCAGTAAAGAGTCAGTACATCAAGGACTGCAGAGACCCAGGGACATCATCAGGCCCTTATTCAAAAAGAGAGGGAAAGAGCCAGTGCATTATAGGCTGTAGAAATCCAGAACATTGTCAGGCCAAATTCAAAAAGAGAGGGAAACAAACCAGTGTATCATGGGCTTTAGAAACCCCAGAACAGCATCAGGCCCAAGTTCAAAAGAGAAGAGAAGGAATCGGTGCACAAAAGATCGCAGAAACCCTGGAACAGCATCATGCCCACATTCAAAACAAGAAGGAAAAGTCAGTATATCAAGGGCTCCAGAGACCCAGAAACATTATCAGGCCTGAATTCAAAAGAGAAAAAAAAAGACTCAAGGGCAGCAAGAAGAAGATTCATGTTTCCAAATGACATATAGCTAATGAACAGAATCTCATGTGCAATATTATCAAAACAATTGGTCAGGAGGAAGTGTAAAAAAACATGCAGGATCAATGCACTATGGCACACAAGAAATCACTTGACGTCCTTTTCAAGACATACCAAGGTTGACACCAACTGACAAAATTAATGCTTGCCTTCAAGCTTCCACTCTTTGGCGACACATTATAGATATTACTTTGAGAACAAACATGATTTCTAGGGGATCCAACTACCCAAGATTTTTCTGACAAACTTCTTCAATTTGGTGAAGGTATGTTCTCCAACTGAAAAAAGTCGTCAACTGAAAAAATATATTTTCCACATGATTTTTGTAACATGGTGACACCGGTTCAGGAACGTATAAATAAGGTTTATCCAAACATATGTAAAAATTACAAAAATCACAGATTGTTGTGTGAAAAAGCCACCATTGTTGCTAAAAAAAAATGCTGTAGATTAAATCAACAACCGCATTCAGGATATGATTCCAGGCTCTGTAACTGAATACAATTCTATTGATACAGTTGTGGATGCAGACTCGGCTGTAAATTATCCAATAGTTCCTCAACTTTCTCAATCTGCCTGGCATGCCACTGCATTGCCTGTGACTTAAAGGGGTTTTATCATCTCAGACATTGGGGGCATATCACTAGGATATGCCTCCAATCTTTAATAGGTGCAGATCCCACCTCTGGGACTCTGACCTATCTTTAGAACCTAGCAATACACCCCCAATGTCTGAAATGATACAACTACATTAAAATTGGCTCACTCATCATCTTAGGTTATGAAATGGTCCAAGATTTTACTTAAAATGAATGTTGCCCAATGTCATAGAAGAAACATTATTGAAATGGAAAGGGAAAGAAAGACAATGTATGTATCCAGCGCATTCTGAGGATTCCAACAGATTTGCCTTTTTGCCTTGTTTACAGTTCCCGGTACAGAGGGCATTCAGTATCACCACTAACAAGACACAGTGCTGTGGTATTAAGTTGCAGTCACCATGTTTTTTCCGATGGGCAGATATACATAGCATGTTCAAGGGTAGGCTCACCAAATAATTTCTTTAGCTATGTTCCAGGTAGAAAACCCCAAAATGTAGTTTACAAAAATGTTTTACAATGAACGCACCTCCCGGAGTTGATTATGTATAAAAATTACTGAAATACTATAGCCCAGAAAGACAAGTAAACCGTACATTGCAGACTTTTGTAAGAAGAATGAAAAGTTTTTACATACATTTGAAAAAAATGATTGAAAAACTACAGTCTGTTAAGTGTTAAAGAAAAAAAATTATTTTAAAAAATTGTGAATGTTTTCTTTACCTCTTTAAGGGTGGCTTCGCATTGGTGTTATGGCATTCCTTTATAGGTTCCATTTTGTTTCCGTTATATATGACAAAAAAAATAGTCCTGTCAATAGGACTATCTTTTTCCATCATGTATAACGGAACCAAACGGAACCATTATGTGTCCCCATAGACATGTATTAGGACGGAGCAAAACTGAATGCCTCTTAAAGGCTTGCGTTTTGCTTTCCATCCTTAAATTCCGTTATACTCTGTTATAACTCTGGTACAACAGAACCTATAACGGAATGCCATAACGCCAATGCGAACCCGCCCTAACTGGACCAAAGACAACAGTGAGTATTTCTAGGTAAGAAATGGCATTAGAAAATATTTATATAGATATATGTACACCCGGGCAAATGCCAGGTATATACCCTAGTACATTTATAATTCTACCCATACAGTTAATGCTTTACTTCAGTACATGATAAAACTGGCAGCCAGGGGAAGCTCAATATATACATGTGAATTTATACAGTTCCTACTGAAATCAATGGAAGCTATAAAAATCTCTATGTACTGAGATCCCTTGAGTGGGTGCTGCCTGAAAATTCCATGTATTTGCAGGAGTTCAGTGCACAGTCTCCTTTCACTGATTTATGCTAATTGGACTACGCAATATGAAAGCTACTCATTATAACTCAGTACACAATGTACAGAAGGTAAATTTATGGAAATGATAAAGACTGGTACTGAGTTTTCAGAGAAAAACGAGTAGATACTGAAGTAAACTTAAGTCACTATGGATGTTATTTACAACTGTTCTACCATATGGGTAGGTACAACCAATACAAAAAATATATACTAATATAAATCAAGATGGATTAGATGCTGAATAGAAGCGATCTTTGTATTTAGGCTGCAATGTATATTTAAATGTGAGATCTTTATTTGACAGGTTAAGTTTCAAAAGATGTTGGTAGAAGTTAATGTGATCAAATGACAGAGTTAGGCAAGAGTCTATTCAGGGCCAGTAGTTGTTTTGAAGGCACCATATTCAGAAACATTCATGTGTCCCCACCTCGCCTGCACAACCACTATAAAAGGATAAAAATTAAGCCACAACCACTGTTTTTTTTAACCATCCTATTGCATTAAATATGAAAAATTAAGCAATTTTGAAAATATATTTCCTATTTTCTATACTTTTCAAATAAACTGTTCATATACAGACCTATATGTCTCCAAGGTAACAGCTACAAGCAAACCCTGTAACTAGAGATGAGCAAATTTCTTGGAAATTCGATTCGGCTGATTCGCCGAATTTTACAAAAAAATTAATTCACGCCCAAAAACTGTTGTGAATGCAGGTAAATATGCCCGCCCTCATTTTGAGTAAATTTTGCCTTAAAGGGATATTCCCATCTGACAAATGTAGTTTGTATAGTTAGATATAGCCATACCAATATTTTACTAATAGAATGTATTTATATAAAATGTACCGTTTAGAAGATTTGCCTATTTGTATAGACATTGTCCTACACACATCAGTCAGGCCGTTGCCCCTAGTTACGGCCACCTCACCCATTTAGTAGTGGTGGCTGGCTTGCTCCTTTTCAAACCTGCTCTGAGGTAACTGCTGTATTGTGAATGCACATTGCGGGGAGACATCTTAGGGTACTTTCACATCTGCGTTTTGGACGCTATCAGTCCAATCGTCAGGATCCGTCCAAAACGCAGATTTATAAACGGATCCTGCTCCATACAGATGAATTGATCTTGGAACAAGATCCGTTTCTCTGCGTTTTGGAAGCGCAGACAAAAATGCTACAACCCTAAGATGTGTCTCCGCATGCTCATGCCATGTGCGTTCACAATACAGCAGTTACCTCAGAGCGGGTTTGAACAAGAGCAAGCTGATCACCACTACTGCATGGCCGCAGTGGCCGTAACTAGGGGCAGTGGCCTGACTGATGTGTGTGGGACAATGGATATACAAATAGGCAAATCTTCTAAACGGTACATTTTATATAAATACATTCTATTAGTAATAATACTGGTATGGCTATATCTAACTATACAAACTACATTTGTGAGATGGGAATACCCCTTTAAACATGTTGTGCAGCAAAATTTGCAACTATTGTGGTGTAAATACCATAATTAATGTCCTCCTAAGTTGCTAAATATGGAGATGATGTGGTGCCGAGGATTGGGTAAGACAGCTGCCTTCTATGGGAGGAAAGGCAATGATGTTATATGAAGGTGTCTTGCAGCCTTTCTATGGAAAGCAACAGTGCCCCCTCTGCGTAGAAGGGTTGATGCTGCCGGTGGTAAGTCCTGGGTTTACCCAGTGGCGTAGCTATAGGGTAGGGGTCGCAGCGGTCGCAGTTGCAACCGGGCCCCTAAGCCAGGGGGGCCCCGAGGGCCCCCCTTGCCACCTGCAGGGCCGCACCGACAATTAGGCAGGTGCGGCGTGGCCCTCCGCACAGTTGGGGGCGGCAGCGGGGCAGAGGGAGATGAGCACTTCCATTGTGGAAGCGCTCATCTCCATAGTCATCTTTATCGCCGTCCTCAGGACGGGGATACAGATGCCTGTACTGCGGGGCAGGGGAGGGAGAGGCGTCTCCCCTGCCCGTTCCTCTGATAGGCTGCAGGCACTAGGCCTGCAGCCTATCAGAGGCCGGCTCAGGCGGCGTGATGAAGTCATCGCGCCGCCTGAGCCGTACAGTGCGGGACACAGGCCAGAAGAGGCCTGCATCGCATCGCTGATGGAGGTAAGTATAAGTGTTTATTTTTTTTTTATTGTTGCAATTACGGACCGTAGCTCTATTGGGGGCACTGGGGGCATTTTTACTGGCACTGGGGGCATTTTTATTGGCACTGGGGGCATTTCTTACTGGCACATGGGGGCACTGGCGGCATTTATTACTGGACACATGGGGCACTGGGGGCATTTCTACGGGCACTGGGGGCATTTTTACTGGCACTAGGGGCATTTGTTACTGGCACATGGGGGCATTAGTGGCATTTGTTACTGGCACATGGGGGCACTGGGGGCATTTGTTACTGGCACATGGGGGCACTGGGGGCATTTCTTACTGGCACTGGGGGCATTTCTTACTGGCACTGGGGGCATTTCTTACTGGCACTTGGGGGCATTTCTTACTGGCGCGGGAGCACTTGGGACATTTTTACTGGCACTGGGGGCATTTTTACTGGCACTGGGGTGCATTTCTTACTGGCACATGGGGGCACTGGGGGCATTTTTACTGGCACATGGGGGCACTGGGGCATTTGTTACTGGCACATGGGGCACTGGGGGCATTTCTTACTGGCACATAATTTGGGGGGAATTTCTTACTGGCATATAATTTGGGGGGCATCTATGGGGGTGGGACACTTTTTACTGGCACATGATTTTGGGGGGGAATCAATGGGGGAACTTCTGGTGCATTATTGGGGCGTTTCTTACTGGCACATAATTTGGGGGGCATCTATGGGTGGGAAGCACTTCTTACTGGCACATTATTGGGGTGAAATTTTGGGGGCACTTTTGTTCTATTTTTGACTTGGCCAGCAGAAAATCTAGGTGCACCAGCGCTAAGGGAAGGGGGGCCCAAGCTGAACTCTTGCACCAGGGCCCATGAGCCTTTAGCTACACCCTGGGTTTACCTATGAGTATAGTCATGTGCACAAAACAGAAATGCAGACTATTTGATATAGGAATACATAATGCTACTTGTGTAATGCAGTGTTAGACACTTTCCATCATTTGGAGCAGACATTGATCTTTCGAATGTATATCTATTTCAGCAGAGCAACTTCAACTGGGCTATTTAATATAGATGAATAGCACTACCTGCTCCTGTATATCAAACCTTAATTGCTGCATATTTTACCTGCCCATACATCATGGTTATTAGCAAATCACAGTATGATTTTTCTTTCTTGGCTCCCATTTATTTCAGTACCCTTCTACTTATCAAAACGGACTACAAGCCAAGCATTTCGGTCTAATCACACCCGCGTTTTATTCAGATCTGATTGGCATTGATTGTACAGAATGGAAAAAAAAATCTGACATTTGACTAACTTCTCTGCACTTTCATAGACATCAGTCAAATGTAATGTGATCCCCCACTGTTAAAAGCAACTATTTTTGGAGAGATGTGATTTCTTTTGGCATTGCTCAGGGCTCAGTTCCTTCGATTTTATTTACTTCTTCAGAAGTTTGTTAATGAAGAGATAGTGAGAGTCGAGATCATGTCAACTCAAGGTCTAGATGAATTGGAGTAGAATAAAGCATTGAAAGCTGTAACTGTAAAACACATTTCCATTTTCACACTGTGTTTCTGATGCTTTTGACAATGCTGGGCTTTTAGAAGCTTTGAGGTGCAATGTGTGCTGTGCATTGTCAGAAAACACCACAGGGGATCAAAGCAGCTACTGTCTGATAATTCTCTCTGCATAAGCAGACATCTGGCGGAGATTTAACTCCTGCACATCTGCAAAGATTGGGCATGGGTTAATAGTTACACTTTCAAGTGTAGAAAGTTGAAAATAGAAAAGGAAAAACCTAAAATTTTGAAGATCAGCCATGTAAAGTTATCAAGGATGGGACAATGGGTAGGTGAAGGTACCTGCGGTGGTGGGGGGTGGGGGAGTGTGTGCAATTTGTCAGTGGAAAGACAAACAAAAACGCTCTAACCATTCTAATGAGCTTTTCCTGACTTTGTACAGGGTCAGTTCAGACGTAGACGTGCCCTCTGACCTGACACTGTGCAAACAGAAGCAAGAAGAGCCAAGCTGAGAGTGGAAGAGCTGTCCGACGCTGGAGAGGTAAGTTGTTTTATTTTTCTTGTCTGATCTGCAGGGATCTGAGGGAGGGGGTCACATGAACACTGGAGTCTGCAGGGATCGGAGGGGGGAAAATGAATTTTGTGGTCTGATATGAGGTCTTCAGGGATTTGTGGTGGGGCATGATTTTGTGGTATATGAGGTCTGCAGGGATCTGAGGGAGGGGATGGGGGGGTCACATGAACACTGGAGTCTGCTGGGATCTGAGGAGGGGAGATATGAATTTTATGGTCTGATATGAGGTCTGTATAAATATCCTGAGCATAGGTCATAAATATCAGATTGGCCGACACCCGGCACACCCACCAATCAGCTGTGTGAAGGGAAGGCGTGCGCACTACGCACATACCATCTCTCTTAGCTCTTCCTACTCGCTGCTGCTATGTATATGGCGAGCAAGAAGAGAGAAGGGAGACGGCACGTGTGTCATAGTCATAGTGCCATAGTTCAGTTCTAATATTACTTTTCTGGGAAGTGAACATGGTATAATTCTGAGAATATCAGAACTGAAATGCAATCATTCTTCTACACTTTTGAGCGCAGTTTGTAAAGGAACTCAGCAGGGAGTTTGTTCCAAACATCTTGGAGAACTAACCACAGATCTTCTGTGGATGTAGGCTTGATCAAATACTTCTGTCTCTCCATGTAATCCCAGACAGATTTGAGTATGTTGAGATCAGGGCTCTGTGGTGGCCATATCACTACTTCCAGCTCTCTGTATTCCTCTTTATGCTGACAATAGTTCTTAATGACATTGGTTGTATGTTTGGGGTATTTGTCTTGCTACAGAATAAATCTGGAATCAATCAGATACTTCTCTGATAGTATTGCATAATTGACAAGTATGTGCATGCATTTCTCAGCATTGGAGACACTATAGCTTCTGACCAACTCCAATCCCCAACTCCATTTGCTGAAATTCTGCCCCAAACTTTCAACTAACCTCCAACATGTTTCACTGTCGCCTTCAGATACTCATTAGTGTACCATTATTTTATCTCTCCAGCGCTTTGTTAAACAAACTGCCTTCTGTTACAGCCAAATATTTTAAATTTTGACTCGTCAGTTCAGAGCATCTTCTGCCATTTTTCTGCACCTCCCTTCTTATTTTTTTGTGTATAGCTGAGTCACTTGGCCTTGTTTACACGTCAAAGGCATGGCTTTTTGGTGGCAATTCTTCCCTTAAGACCACTTTTAGCCAGATATCTCTGAACCATAGGTGGGTGTACCTGGGTCCTACTGGTTTCTTCCATTTCTAAGCTGATGGCACTACTGGACATCTTATGATGTGATGTGTCTTGTAAGTTTAAAAACAGATGGAGTGAAATATGATTGCCATGATAATGATTATAAATTATGCACAATTCATGATTGTTGCAATAACTGTGAGTGTGATTTTTCACTAGCACTTTCATAACAGTTAATGTTCACAAACTTCACTTGCAGATTAATTAAATTACTCTCACTTATATAGACAGTGTTAAAATATAAATGGTAACAGAATATAATTAATCAAAAATACCCAATGGAAAATGTTAGTAGCATGTCTTCCAATTATTTTTACTTTGAAAGTGGAGAAAATCCAATAGCATGTTTTCATCACACATAGTATATTATTTGCTATTGTTGGTCTCACAACACCAAGAGATATTAAAGGGTATTTCTGAGGAGTATTTTTTAAAGGGCTAGAACATGTTAAAAATAGCAAGGAAGCTTTATTTATCTCTACTTATCCCTGCAGATCCTCCAGTCCCTGCTGATTTGCATGTCTGACATGCCAGAAATGCTAGGAAAGACCCCTGCTGTCAATCAGTATCTGAAGCTGGTCACATGTTATGGCAATTTTTTTCATTATGATTTCATGATACCATTAGCTCTGATTATTGGAGACACAGTATATCTTCTCAGTTGACCACAACTGTGCACTGATGGGACATTCAATGAATCAACAGTCTCCAATATTATTTATTATTATTTCTCCATGAAAACCCTGGTGGTCCATCCTGCCATATTCCATCATTGATTGTTCGCCAACTATTTTATCAGATCCCTCATAGTACTTACTACTAATAATTTTAGTAATTTCCTGTATGGTTAAATGCGATTTCTGGAAGAGAAGAAAGCATCTGCCACCAAAACACAATTCGTGGATTTTATAAAAATGGTTTAAAAATCCATTTGCTACCACCGGTTCCCGTCCATTTATGTATGTCACTATAATTTTGTCATTACTAATTTTGTCTTGGCATTAATAAGTTTGAAACGGGTAAGATACAGACCTAGGAGACCCCAGCGTGTCATACATGACTTTCTAGGTCCATTGGGGCACTTTCGATTTGCATCAAATTCTGACCAAATCGAAATTGATTGTCAGTTTGACCGAATCAGACCTGAAAATAATTTTTGGAAATGTATTTCTCTGTACTGATGAACTGAGCCAGACAGCCTCTTCATACATGTTAATTTTCTTATATTAGATTTAAAGTGTAAACACTTCCATTAACCAAAATTATTTATCATATTTTTCATTCCATAAGATGCACTGGACCTTAAGACACACTTTGGATATAGAGGAGGATTTTTAATCAGACCTCAGATTAGACCCCCAAATCAGACCCCCAATTGTTATCAGACCTCAGATCAGACCCCAAAATCCATCAGACCCTAGACCCCCAAGATCTATCAGACCTCACATAAGACCCCCTTGAGACCCCCAAGATCCATCAGACCCCTAAAGTTTCATCAGACTTGAGAATAGATATAAAACAATAAATGAACTTACGTTGAGCTGGTTTTCAAAGGGTTATAACCTGTAGTCATACTAGAAATCAGAAAACAAGAACAAATTCTAGCATTAGCAATACTTGTATAGTAGAATAACCAAAGATCAAAACATCAGAAATGTGGATAATCACAGGTCAGTAGAAGAGGTCAATGTAGAAGTTGGGACATCAAGGCAAAGTAGTTTTGAAAGTCACAGCTGATGAGTGACAAAAGAAAATGGAAACCTTTATATTATGTGTGACCTATTCAAGACTCACAAAAATTAATTCTGTTTGGATGAGTTTGATTCATTGCTTGCCATCTCTGCTTGCCACCAACTGCTGAATTACTAGACAGACATTACACATAAGATCTGAGACATTGTTACAGTCTGAAGACAACTAAAGTACTGAAAGTGAAGGACATAGCTGAACTAGAATGGATGCAGATTAATAAAGTGAATTGGTGCTATTCAAGACATGTTAACAAACTTGGAGTTATTTAGTTTGGAGAAAAGACGGCTTAGGGGAGATCGAATTACAATGTACAAGTATATAAATGGACAGTACAGAGATTTTTCTAATGATCTTTTCATACCTAGGCCTGCAACCATGACAAGAGGACATCCTTTAGGTCTAAAGAAAAGAAGGTTTTACCATCCACATATATGGGGATTCTTTACTCTAAATGCAGTGAGAATATAGACCTCTCTGCCAGAGTAGGTTGTGATGGTTGATTGGATGTACAAGCTCAAGAAGGCCCTGGATGCTTTCTTGAAAGTAAACATATCCCATTATATGTACTAGATTTCTGGAAATGGGTCATCTAGGGATTTATTGTTTGCTATTTTGGAGTTGCTAATATAGGGTAATGAGGAGGTAAGTTCTAGACTTGACCACGGCAAATCAATGGATGTCGTATGGGGGAGTTATTCTGATTGGCTGATTGGAGTCGGGAAGGAATTTCTTCCCCCTAAAGTGGGGAAAATTGGCTTCTACCTCACAGGGGTTTCTTGCCTTCCTCTGGATCAACTTGCAGGATAACAGGCCGAACTGGATGGACAGATGTCTTTTTTCGGCCTTATAAACTATGTTACTATGTTACTATGTAATTACAATAATTCGGATGAACACTGTAAGATTATACTGTAGATTGGAACTTAATGGGCCTTGTTCTTTTTTCAACTTTATCAGCTATGTAACTGTATCATCATGAGGCAACTTGGACCAGTGAATAGAGTTCTGGAATGGATAAAGTGTATCAAACAATGAAATCCAATGAGACTGTATCTTCTCTAATTACAGACATTAATTTTTCCCAGTGTTCTCCATTCACCGTCTAGGAAGAGTAGACATTTAATGTTGTAGGCTGACATTTAATGTTGTTATTTGGTATTCACAGGAGAAGTAACAGCTCAATAAATGTTGTAAAAACTGTAGAGAAGAAACCAGCTCAAGGGTTCCTACTGTATTTATTGGTTGCTTTTAAAATTTAGAAACGGTCTTTAAGATAAAAAGGAGAAGGTGACACGTTCTCTTTAAGCAGGACTATAATCACTCACAGTTCTTCTCTGAAGTCTAATTTCATTTTAGATTCTGTGGCCGTTTAATTATTCATGGTGAATTTTTGTGCACTTAAAACCTTCCCTAGGAGAAGATTAGAGGAGGCTCTCACAGAGGTCACATTTATTGGCATTTAACTAAAAAATATGGCAAAGTACGAGTGATAAAGTTATACAAGAAATAAAAATGATAAATCTGGGGCTCTAGGTTCAAGGGATTATGTAACACAGTTAACGTCACTTTAAAAGATTAGTTCTGAGGCTATGACTCATGAACCACAAGATAAGTAAATGTTTCACTATAAAGTGAATGGACCATTTTAAGGGAGATTAAATTGATAGCTTATTCAAAGTATATCTGAGTGCTGTTTGGTAGATGAAGATATTTTGCGGTGTCATAAACTTTAAACATTGCTGTCAGTTCTGTGAATGGCGCTTTTTAAAACTCCACAGAGCCTCGGAGCAGAAATAAATCCGTTTGAGCACATTCAATGGAAACACAGGGTATAAAGTTCAAGGTTTTCTATCAAGTGTTATTGTTGTTCTGTTTAACTTTTTGTTACTTTTGTTGACCTTTAAATCGACTGCTGCTACAAAAGGCAATTGTTTCTGATGAATATATGGATAAAAAGATTTTTTTTCCCGGCACAAATTATGATCTTTACAATGGTATACCGTATGTTTCGCTTTATAAGACGCACCTGATGATAAGACCCACCCCAGATTAGATATTTTTCATCACACCTCATATCAGACACCCCATAAATTTCAGGACATCACATCAGACCCCCATATCAGCCCTCCATGTCAGACCCCATCAGACCTCAGATCAGCCCATCAGCCCCCATATCAGCCCACTGTGCCCCCATCAGACCTCAGATCAGCCCACTGTGCCCCCATATCAGCCCACTATGCCCCATCAGACCTCAGATCAGCCCCCATATCACCTCACTGTGCCCCCATATGAGCCCACTCTGCCCCTTCAGACCTCATATCAGCCCACTATGCCCCCATATCAGCCCACTGTGCCCCCATCAGACCTCAGATCAGCCCACTATGCCCCATATCAGCCCACTGTGCCCCCAATATCAGCCCACTCTGCCCATCAGACCTCAGATCAGCCCCCATATCAGCCCACTCACTCCCATCAGACCTCAGATCAGCCCATCAGCCCCCATATTATCCGATTGTGCCATCATCAGACCTCAGATCAACCCACCCAACCCCATAAGGATAAAATAAAAAACTCTCTCACCTCTCCTGCGCCGCGGCTCCGCTCCAGGTCCGGCGCTCCTCTGTCTTCTCCGGTCGGTGCTGCACTGTCACCTGACTGCGTGCAGCGTCAGGTCATAGTGCGCGCACTACGTCCTGACACTGTACGCGGTCAGGACAGTGCAGAGCCGGCCCGGAGAAGACAGAGGAGCGCCGGACCCGGAGCAGAGCCGCGGCGCAGGACAGGTGAGAGAGTTTTTTTATTTTATCCTTATGGGGCTGGGTGGGCTGATCTGAGGTCTGATGGGGGCACAGTCAACTAATATGGGGGCTGATGGGCTGATCTGAGGTCTGATGGGGTAGAGTGGGCTGATATGGGGGGCACAGTGGTCTGATATGGGGGCATAGTGGGCTGATCTGAGGTCTGATGGGGGCACAGTGGGCTGATATGGGGGCATAGTGGGCTGATCTGAGGTCTGATGGTGGTCCCGGCACCTAATACATACTAGTGAGTGCTTCCATAATGGAAGCGCTCACTTGTATTCGCTTTATAAGACGCACAGCAATTTTCTCCCTACTTTTGAGGGAAAAAAGTGCGTCTTATAAAGCGAAAAATATGGTAGCTTATGGGAGACAGTTAATAACAGTGCACATTAAACTAACATCAGGACTTATATGGATTGGAGATTTGGGGGCAAGGCAGATCCCTTACAGATTTTACGCCCTACAGATAAAGTGTAGCATCGAAAACTACACATGTATGGAGGAGTTAGAGATAAAGAAAAATGGCTTCCATTGTATAATTCTACAGATATTTGGGGAGGTGGGCAGCATGGTTAAATTAATGATTAAAGGGCATCTGTCAGCAGATTTGTACCTATGAAACTGGCTTACCTGTTGCATGTGAGCTTTGCATAGCAGCTGAAGGCATCTGTGTTGGTCCCATGTTCATATTTGTCCACATTGGTGAGAAAAATGATGTTTTAATATATGCAAATTAGCCTCTGGGAGAAATGGGGGATTTGTTGTTACACCTAGAGGCTCTGCTTTCTCTGCCACACCCTCATCACTGTCAATGACAGGGCCAGTCAGGGAAAATGTCATCAGGTTTGGCTCTGTTAATCAAAGTGCAGAGGGCACAGCAGTTTCAGAGAGAGCAGAGTTTCTATTTGTAACGGCAACACCCTCACTGCTCCTACAGGCACGTTTGCATATATTAAAACATTATTTTTCTTAGTATTGAAGGCACAACTGAACATGGGACCAACACAGATGCCTTCAGCTGCCAAGCGCACATGCAACAGTTCAGTCAGTTTCATAGGTACAAATCTACTAAAAGATGCCATTTAAATAAATCCTTGGACAGCACTAGAGATGACCGAATCATCAAAAATTCGCTTCGGCAAATAATCGCCGAATTTATGACAAGATTCGTTCTTAATACGAATTTTTTCAGTCAAATTTGCGTTAAAAAATAATCGTTGTTTTGCGAACATTACTGCAGAAATTACGAACATACAGTCTAAGCGTTGTTAAAAGTACGCTACTGAACTATATGCGTAAGCATTAGCGTAAAAAGCGCGTACGAATCCTTAGCGTACTGTTGACTTGCGATTGCATCATACACACGCGGCGTACAGTCTTTAGAGGCAGTACATATGAGGTAGAAAAGTAAGGCGCTAGCTATCTGGCTAAGTGCATAATTTACTAAAAAAACACTGTACAATAAGTGCATAATAAGACACATTGCAGTACCTGAAAAAGAATACACACAATGGGTTAAAGTGCTTGAACATTGCTGAACCTATAAAAACATTATTGCTAAAATACAGCAAAGACATAATTATGCAAACATTTTAGTGCAATCAATTTCACATTTGCAAGCATAATAGGCTCAGATATGTTTGAGTCTCTCTTACGCCGCTCCAGTGTAGGGTCTCCCGGCCTTGGATAGTCCAGTACTTAGATAACCCAGTCCTCCACCGCATTCTTGTAGTCCCATAGGGGACTACATAGGTGAAAGAGGGATCCTGCCTTTGAAATGCGTCAAACCGGGCTTCCATCTTATTATTTTGTTTTTAAATTTTTAGTTAATAAGTTTTAATCTTTTCAAGGACAGCTCCCTTGTACCTGTTTCTTTTTCCATTCTCATGTAGATAAGGCATTATTATGTAATAGAACCCGATGGTGTCCAAAAGCCAAAAATTATGATTATAAAACATAGAAGAAGATGCAGCGGCGGCCATGCAAAGATCCGGAGGGAAGCGGGTGCCAAGGAGCAGGTAAGTATGCTCTAGAGGAGGGGCATGGGCATTGGCGTACCTCAAATAGAGGCAGACCAGGCAGCTGCTATGGGGCCCGTAGGGGAAGGGGGCCCGGCTGTGGCCACGCCCCCTTATTACAATTAGTACAACTTCTGTCCAGAGTTCTTGCTGGAGTCTCTGGCTCCTCCTCCCAGCTCCTCTCACTGCTTCTCCTCAGCAGGATGTGTCTTGGCTTCCCCCTTCCCCCCCAGCAAGGGCCCCGATCCTACCATGAGGTGATGCCTCCACCATCAGGCAGGCTGCACATGTCCTCAGAGGCTGCACTGCTGAGGAGAGATCAAGTTTTTCAGCAGCTACAGCAAGATCTGCTGCTGTCATCAGAAGCCTCCACAGTGCTCCCCTCCCCCACTCTGCTCCACTTCCCTCACTGCAGCCTCCTCTTCTGCTGTAATGTGATACATGTGCAGCAGTCGGGACAGAAGAAGAGAGCCTGCTCTGCCTGCTGAGAAGAAGATGTACTCCCATCATTTACCCTGGAGACTGAAGGCACAGAAGGTAAGTGTGTGCTGCCAGCACAATATGTGTGTGTTTATATATATGTACATATGTCTGTGTAGTATACTGTATTCTGTAAATATGTGTGATATGTGTGTGTAATTGTCTAATGTACCTGTATATATGTGAATGAATGAGTAAATGTATATATGTGTGTGTACTATATGTACAGTATATATGATTGATGTGAATATATATATATATATATATATATATATATATATATACTGTGTATATATATATATTGTGTATAATACATGTATGCTTGTGTAATGTGTGCATATAAAGCCCGTATTTTTCGCTTTATAAGACGCACTCCCCCCCCAAGTAGGGGGAAAGTGCGTCTTATAAACCGAATACTAGTGAACTCTTCCAGTATGGAAGCGCTCACTAGTATACATTAGGTGTCGGGATCGGGGAAGATACTTACCCTCCCTGGTCTTCTTGCTGGGGCCGACGTTCCTCCTTCTTCTCTTTTCAGCGCTGCATTGTCCTGACCCCGTACAGCGTCAGGACGTAGTGTTCGCTCTATGACCTGACGCTGCACACAGTCAGGTGACAGTGCTGCGCAGGCCAGAGAAGACATGGGAGCGCTGCCGGAGATGGAGAGGAGCCGCGGTGCAGAAGAGGTAAGAGAAGTTTTTATTTTATCTGATGAGGCTCTGAAATTCCACATGGGGGTCTACAAAGGGCTGATCTGAGGTCTGAGCGGGATCTAAAAGGGCTGATGGGGGTCTGAAAGGGCTGATCTGAGGTCTGATGGGGATCTGACATGGAGGGCTGATATGGGGGTGTGATTTGATGTCCTGATATTTATGGGGGGGTCTGATATGAGGATCTGATGAAAAATATTTTTTTCTTATTTTCCTACTCTAAAATCTGGGGTGCGTCTTATCATCAGGTGCGTCTTATAAAGTGAAAAATACGGTATATATATACACACACATATAGCAGATTTAACACACACTTGGTGAGTTAATATGTTATGGCTAGGGATGAGCGAAACAACTTTGAACAAGTTGATTCACATAAAGCTTTGTTCTAATACTGTATGGAGCAGGAGTTTGGTACAGTATTAGAATGTATTGACTCCGCTGAGGCGAAGTTATTCATTTCTACATTTCCCAAACTCGGGTTCGGTTCCAAGTTGGCTCATCGGAGACAATACATTCTAATACTGTATGGAGCTCCGTACAGTATTAGAAATACGCTTTATGCGAATCGACTTCGGATGTTTCATCAGAAATCGATTTGCTTATCCCTAGTTATGACTGTGACTGTCCGGGTTCAGAGTTGACCCAGACATATCTTCTTCTTCCCCCACTCAGCCCCTCCAAATTGCGCAGAGCAAGGGCTTTTTCTGCTAATGTCACCGGATGTCCAGAAAAAGTCTCCAGATCCAGCGCAGACAAAGGAGAGCACTGAAGAATGAAATGCTCCAATGCTTATGTCAGAGGGGCTGAGTGGGGGAAATAGGGGGATATGTCTGGGTTCTGCTCTGAACCCGGACAACCCCTTTAACTCTGCTACATCTGTATATATCTAATGTGTGTGTGTGTCTGAGATTCTGTTTCATGCTGTTAGACTGTGATGACTGTCTTTTGGGCTTCTGTAGTTCGGATGTTACTTAAACAGGACAAAATAAAGTCATCTGATCATTGCACTTTGATGCCATATTAGTCTTCATTCACACCTCTGGTGATCAGTATCTGGTAGAGAACATCCTGCCAGAGTTCACCAGATCCACCATTGCTGGATTCTGCCCTTCACCACTAGAACAGTTTTTGTCAGGCCGAAACCCTGCTGGAAAGCGTCTGGATCCCATTAGTCTATGGCAGGGAAGCTCAACCTGCAGCCCTCCAGCTGTTGCAAAACTACAACTCTCAGCATGCCCTAATAGCTGTAGGTTGTCCAGGCATGCTAGGAGTTGTAGTTTTGCAACAGCTGGAGGGCGCAGGTTGGGCATCTCTGGTCTATGGGGTCCAGCGGTGAATGGTAGAATCTAGCAATGCTGGATCCGGTGAACTCTGGCAGGATGTTCTCTGTTGGATCAGCCTGCCGGATACAGTCAGATACAGGCTGCGTTCACATCACTGTTTAGTTTTCCGTTCTTCTGATCCGTCAGAAGAAGAGATATATAAACAAAACTGAGATCCTGTATTTTACGCATCTGTTATGCTCAGTTTGCACATTTTGCATCCTCTTTAGCCATTTCCGTCTGAGATCTGTTTTTTAGATGGAAAAAAAGGTTCTACAAAAAAGTATTTTGTTTTTGTTTTTTTTCGTCTAAGATAACGTATCTCAGATGGAAATGGCTAAAATGAGCATAATTCTTTTTTGTTTCTTTTGACGGATCAGAAGAATGGAAAACTAACAGTAATGTGAACGCAGGCTTGGGCGGTAGTGCTATATAGTACATTATACCTACTAATGTCACCCTATGTGCACATGTTGTTTCGTAAGCACCTCCCAGATTATCAAAAACAGTAATAATGTGTAATGCAGCACCAATGTAGCTACTTAAGGCACCATTCATGGGTAAGGGAGGGGAGGGGCTGGGGTAAAAGGTTGGAGGGACCAGGGATGGGTAGTCAGAGGGACTTGGGAAGGACCATGGGGGCCCAATTCAAATTCCTGCTATGGGGCCCAATGAATTCTATGTACGCCCCTGGGCGTGGGCCTTCTGGGGGTCATCATAGGGATTGGATAACCCCTTTAACTGACATTGCATAACTTTTTTTTAGCTTTCTTGCAACTCAGGTACATTTTTTTCCTCTTCATCTTGTTGGACATTTGCACAAAAATGTTATGATTGCTTGCAAATGAACTGCAACTACATACAGTATATACCCCAGCAGCCCGATGTTATGTTTTATGAAGTAACGGTCAACCACACAACTACTGTGTAATGAGCGGTAACAGAAAACCAAGGCATGTCTTCAATAATCTTTTGAATGGTATGCTACAAAACAGGGGCGTTACTACCATAGGGGCCCAGGTCAAGAGGGGGTCCAGTCTTAGTTGGCATTATCTCCTCTTCTACTGGAGATGAAAATGTGGTCAGGACTAGAGATGAGCGAATCGACTCGTCGATCGAATCTTGGGATTTTTTAGCTGCGAAGCGAATCCGAATATTAGGTGCTTTGCTTCGGCTTTGTACGCATTCGCTACGTAGTTTGTCCTATCAATTATACGCTATTGCTACCTATGTGGATTACAAATTGCAACTGAGTTTGGGACTCTTCTCCAGTTCTATGACAAGCGTCAGAAAGAAGAAAAGAGACTTAAACGTGTCCGTGAGCATACTAGGTAGGTGATATTTAAAATGTTTACATTATACATATAATGTATTTGCACTATATTGTTTGCACTGGATTGTTTGCACTAATGTTTTTACCTTTCAGCAACGTTTTCAAGTATGTTGCCCATTGTGTGTATTTCTTTACAGGTACCGCAATGTGTCCTCATATTCACTTTATTGTATGGTGGATGATACATACTGCCTCTGAGGGCGATTTCAGATCTGACCATTTACACTGGATCTGGCCCGGGGTCCACAAGGTGTCAAAACGATGGTGCAAGCCTCGGATCACCTGCTGGATCACCTCCTTTTTATGCTGGTTCGGGTGGCGGTGTGTGCCATCGTAAATCGTAATCCTGGCGGTCCATCAGCCGGACTATGTATTTCAGCTGTGCAGCAGAGCTAAATGATGAGGATCGTCTGGATGCCATTTTCGAATATTCGCTCTGCCTCTGAGGAGTGCATGCCGCGGCCTCTCGTTGTACGTGCCTGCGTATTACGTAATCGCGTAGACAATAGTACGCTGAGGATTCGTAAGCTATTTGTACGCTCATGCGTACATCTTCTAAGAAGTTGTGTACATTTTTTAACTGTACGTTCGTTATTAGTGCGCGAATGTTCGCTAATAGCACATAATAACGTATATTTTGTACGCAGATACAACAAATCTATTCATCGAATATACGAATCTTAGGAAAACTTCGGCGAATGTTCGGTGAAAAATTTTTTGAATGATTCGCTCATCTCTATTCAGGACTCTACCCTCTAAAGATATAGCTTTTAGCAAAAGAAGCAGTGGAAAAATGGCCCAAGGGTCATTGAAAAGGGTTTAGGCAGAAACCATTCTGTCCTATGTAGGGGATCTGGTTTGATCCTTGCTATGAGGCCCTTACTTCTCTATGTACGCCACTGTTACAAAACAAACCTTTGTGACCTATTTTTCAGATAATTTTTCTTTTTCTGTGGCATTGCTTACATGGCATTCGTGCAGAGCAGATAGAAGCAGTTATGTGATCCGACTTTGGCATTTATTGTCAGTTTTCCAAACTAATATTAATGTCTAAGGTATTTTTTTCCCTGTCACTTTGGGAGCATCAGACATTGTTATAGAATTGATCTTCCAGCTGTCAACACAAAGGGCACAAAGTGTATTACAGTGTCATTCAGGGACAGAAGCTCTAATTAATATTTTGCACAGTCAAGCCGATACTTTCAATCAATACACTTTGTGCTGATGTTGGGAAGGTCTAAGTACTGTATGTAAAGTGATATCCAGTAAATGTTCCATTGCTGTAGTAAATACATAGATATAGACCAGATGGTGAGGTTTTCTTCCCAATAACTGGCTGCTCGTTGAGTGGGGGTGAAGCGCTGCATTTATATGCAGCGATCACCTCCACAGTATGAGAATGAGCGATCACTATCGCGATTGTTTGTCCTCAGCCAGCGTTATTGTTTCTGGGGAGCAGATCGTTGTTTAGAAAGCATGATCTGCTGCCCAGAAATGATCATTTACTTGCCTGCAGGAATGATAGTTTCACCCGATGTTGCACCCTTAGATGGACAGATTGTTAGGAACGAGCGTTCACAGGAATGTTCATCCCTGATAATCTGCCCAACTATCAAGCCATGTAAACCCGCCATTGGCATTTGAATATCAATAATCAGTTTGCATTCACTAACAGTAAGCAGTGATTTAGAATATAGTGAGTAACTGCAAATAATTTAATCTTCTAACAATATAATATATAACCATATTTTAAATTTAACAATAATTAAATGATTTAAGGCCCCTTTACACTGATTAATATAACTATAGGAACTATTTTCTATGCAAGTAAGGAAGAGGATAACAAGAGCTAATTGCATTGCATCTTGAGAGATGCAGGTTCCTAATGAGCTGCTGCCCACCCAAGGGAGAGCAAATCTTCCAGTTATGAGCCAATAATTTTCAGAACCCACACAAGTAGCTATAATCATCTTGGGAAGTGCAGCTGGTGGCCGCCATCCAGGGCCCGCTAAATAGGGGATTGCGTCCGAGGTGTAGGAATGCCGAGTGGTGTAATTGTGGCCTAAAATGTCTCTTTGTGGTGTGTCACGGTGCTCCTACCTGGATATGGCTGGACCCCAGGCTTTGCCTCCGATGCAATAAATTGGGGGAATAATTGTGAGATTTAGAGGCATAAACGAGTCCAGAGAGGAAATCCAACGCAGCTTTACTTGGGTAGACTTGCATTCAAACAACAATCTTGTGGCTTTGTATTGGTCCCCGCAGGTTTTAGCATATAACTGGCAGGCAAACACTTCTGCTCTAATTCTGTTGCTCATTGCTGTACTGACAAGCTTTCTGTAGACTTGGATTACTTGGACCAGGGAACTACCTCCTAGCTTCTGAGGCTCTGTAAGGCTGCCTCTCTGGCCAGCAGATCTGAAGGTGTTCTGGCTGGCATGGGCACGTCCAGCAGAGATGCGCCCTGCACACCTTCCCCTAGCAGGAGGTAAACTAGAACTGACTGGATCTAACTGGATCTCCAACTGTACTGCAGGAAATACTGAGGGGGCTCAGAGTGGCATGGAAGGGTCCCTTCCCCACTCTGCCTTGTTTGCTGCCACCTGCTGGTGAGGCTGGCACATTAGATGTTATAAACAGTTGCAAACATTATATTGAGTGCACATTTGTGTATGACCTGAAATAAAATACATAGATGAAATTTAGGTTAGCCAATATGGGTAGTTGCAGGGCGTAGGAGTGGTAACACCACTCTGGGGTGTTACAGAAGCAGTGAGTCCCCCTTTCCAGATGGATAGCTGTTAGGTGGTATAGGGAATCCCAAGCAAGGACTACTTTGTCTGTTAGATTTATATGCCCTACTAGGGAATATAATGGATTGAAGCTGTCAGATACAAACAGCCCCTTTAAGGCTGCGAGGACATAGATTAAAGAGGTTGTATCTTCTCATAACGTGATACTTATGTTGTGTCATAACCTAATACAAGTTACTTACCAATATACTCCTTGTCACCATCATGCCTCCTGTTCTTACGTCTCTTAATTTTCAATGTTTTTATAAACTGCTCGTCTCTAGGGATGCAGTGGCCACTCTTACAGTATGCTGTGAAAGGAAACAAAGCTGACTTTCCTGGTGGCCTGGATAGTGGGTGCGAGCGTGCTTAGTGTCCCGCATATGCACATTAGCTCCCATCCCTGGCCACCTCGTATTGCCTATATCTGAAGCTCCTTTTGCTCGCCACCTTGTAAGTCCTATGGATCTGCCACAGTGCTGAGCCCAGGTTTCTATTGTTCTACTGAGCTGACTGAGGCTGCTATTGAATCACTATCAGCCTCGGGAGTGTGGACACACTCCCTGGGAGGGAATTACAGCATCCCAGAGCCGCTGTCATGTTAGCAGACACAGCCTAGCTGGAGCATCAGAGTCCCAGGCCTGCCACTCTGAAGACAGGCGTTGAGACAACTACTTTAATGTAACTTTTCATGTGCCAATCACTATTGCATTGTAAAAAATAAAACTGTGTATAATTGTATCTGGACTTAATGTCAACATTAAAAAGCAAAGTTAATTTTAGTTCCTTTACAGATTTAATTCCAGAAATAGAGTGTGCTGATGTAAATATTTTTGCTTTCTTTTTCAGCCATTTGTCAATTAATAGTTTTTAACCGAATGGACCTACGGTATTTTATTTTTAGTAGTTTTATTGAACAAAATCCGATACCTTGACTTCCCTGTTATGTTCTTATTAGCCACAAGAGGTCACTAGTTGTCTTCTTGTGAACCTGACCTCAGCTCTACTATATTACCCCAACCCTTAGTTTAGTTAATATACTAATGAAGTCCACAAGTTATTTAATTGCAAAAATGATAAGACTAGAGTACACAATAAAAGAAACCAGTGTGCTGTGGTACTCGTACATTGTATAAATGACCTTTTTATACATTATACAAAATTAAAAACTTAATAACAAGTGATTTTAAAAAAAGGGTTACTCCAAAAGGATACCAATGAAAAATGCAAGTTGTGCCGCAAAAATCAAGTCCCCACACAACTCCATAAAAAGAAAAAGAAAAAAGTTATGGGTCTTGGGATGGTAAAAAAAAAACTATATGTATTTGGTATCGCTGTAATTGTACTGACCCAGAGTATGAAGATATTATGTTATTTATGCTGAAAAATGAATGCCGCAAAATTTATAATGTAAAAACTCTATGGCAGTATTGCTGTTTTTTCACATCTCCCTCCAAGAAAGAGTTAATCAGAAAGTTATGTGTAACCCAAAATGGCACCATTAAAAACTAAAACAAACCTTCATACAGCTACATAGACAGAAAAATAAAAAAGTTATAGCTCTTGGAAGGCAACAATGAAAAAATTAAGGAAAACGCTTGGTCAGTAAGGCCCAAAACAGGCTGATCACTAAGGGGTGAAGAGTAGAGTTGAGCGAATGTGCTCGTAACGAGCACTGTACTGCTCGGATCCCCTGCGCTTGAATGGCCGAAGCCATCCGGATCCGTCCTCCTCACCCGACTGCAAGTCAGTGGGGACGGATCCGTTTGGTATGACACACTCGTGTGTCATACCAAATGGATCCACCCCCATTGACTTACAGTCAGGTGAGGACGGATCCGGCTGCCTGCGGCCATTCAAGTGCAGGGGATCCGAGCAGTACAGTGCTCGTTACGAGCACGTTCGCTCAACTCTAGTGAAGAGGTATTTGCCTCTTAAGGAGTTTCCAAGTGTTTTTTACTGATGATTTAAGATAGGTCATTAGTATTTCGCTGGAACCCACACCAATCAGCTGTTTGAGAAGGCACCGTTGCTCACAGTAGCCATGGCCTTCTCTCTGCTTACCAAGCACAGCACTGTACATTGTGTAGCGACTGTGTTTGGTATCGCCTAGGCCATGTGACTGATGAATGTGACGTCACACAGCCTAGGAAAAGATGGAGAGGGTTGCAGAACTACTTTAAACGCCAGTGTCTTCTTTAACAGCTGATTGGCCGGAGTCTCAGGTGTCAGACCACCACTGATTAGATACTGATGGCCTATATTTAATAAAAGCAATGTGTATTTAAAAGAAAAATTTCATCCACACACTGCATACAGCATCGGCCCTGGAATATGAGGTGTGGATTTTAAATACCCAGCATGCATATTTATTTTACGGATATCTGTCACGGATTTCACCATTTGCAATGAGTCTTGTGGACACAGGTTGTGTCCACCATATGGATATTTGCAATAACACAGCTGGGGGGTGGCAAAGAATGTGCCCAGGTGCGGAACGCTGGAGGAGATGAAAGCAAGCCACACTATTTAGATACAAGCAAGGGGCCACACAAAAAATCATTGCCCTGGGAGAAGGAAAGCTTAGTTATTCAATGTACCTACCTAATGTAAGCAAACATTTCCTTCCGTCTTCTCCCAGGTAGTAAAGAGATAAAAGCAAATACGATTTGATTCATAATCTGCACCTTTGTAAAATATTAGTAAAGGAACTGAATCCTACTCTGCTGAGCAAGACAGATTAAAGTCCAATGAGAATGAGCGATTATACTGTACGGTGTTTCACAGGTTATCGTGGATTAATCATTGAATATGAAGTCCAATAAATGAGAAATATTTTCATAAGTCTAATGTTTTATTGATCTGTTCCAAGAAGGTCAGACAATTATGGATTACAGCAGTCTATATTAACAGCACATTTGGCCGTAACCTGCACCTTTCTAATGCACAATTCTGGCACAGATGATGAAACGTTTTACGGTGGTATCTGTTAGAGAGTGCAATAAAGTGCAGTATAAAAATATCAGTTATGTCATGTGTCTCTCGTGAACTCTACTGAAGTGTTTATCTATGAAGATATCACAAGAATGCAATTCAATGGAAGTCAAAACTGCAGATGCAGCAAAGGTCACTGTGTAGTTATGTGTATTTTCCTGCCTAGGGTGCCCAGGGACAATGCCCCCTGCCTTCATGACAACTAGCCATATTATTTTGGTCTCCTTCATACACTGATTACAGTAGATCACTGAAAGCAATGGAGGAGCAGTTTGTATGTGAACGCCCTCTTGTGGTTACCTGCAATGTCTCATAATTTAGTTGTACCCTGTGTGGTTATTATTTGTTAGGTGTTGGGGGAAATATTACGGCAGATTTACATAGGGGGCAATATGGGCATTAAAAATTGGGGTTGTATTATTGATGTCATTGTTATGGAGTTACAGTGGCTGTCAGTGTTCTAGGGGCTCTGTGACTGTCATTGTTGTGGAGGCACTATAACTCTTAGTGTTATGGAGGCTATTATTGTTATGGAGGTGCTGTGGCTGTTATTGTTATGGAGGCACTATGGCTGTTATGGAGGTACGGTGGCTCTCATTGTTATGGAGCATTGGTTGTTGTCATTGTTATGTAGGCACTGTGGCTGTTATTGTTATGGAGGCACTGTGGCTGTTACTATTATGGAGGTGCTGTAGCTGTCACTGTAATGTAGGCACTGTGGCTGTTACTGTTATGGAGATGCTGTGGCTGTTATTGCTATTAAGGCATTGTGGCTGTCAATATTATGCAGTTACTTTTATTGTCACTTTAATGGGCTGACATTGTTATTGAGACACTATGTCTCTCATTATTAAGGGACAACTTGGCGGTCACTATATTAGGAACAAATAGACCTGTATTACTGTACAGTAAATAATGCCAGAAGAGACCGCCAGTGCTAGCTCCTGCATTGTTAGTTAAGAAGACTAGAGAATGCATACTAAGTTACTCACCCTTGTCAAAGGGGTTGTGCAGCCAAATGCTCAGAATGGTGTGAAATACTAAAACTAACAATTCCTTACCAATCCCCTGCCGCTTCCATTCTGACACTTCCTGGGTCTCCACCAGCAGGGACAGACTGGGAACTTAAAGTGGCTGGGAAAAAAAAAAAAAGAAAAGTGGCCCCATGTTGAAGGTGGGTCCAAACTGATAGAAGGCAGGACCAACAAATGTAGGCAGGGACAACAAAACTAGGGGTGGCCAGCAGTACTATAGTACAAAATACTGCCCCAGCAGAACCAAATACCACAGTGCAGCACAAAATACTGCCGCCCGAACCACAATATTTAACTGTATCACTGTCCTGAGGATGGCAATATAGTTGAATTCAGGAGGGAACATACGGCCACTGGCCAGGTGCATAAGTGCCTGATACTCCTACATTAATTCATGCTGAGAGCATCAAAACATTATGTACCTGTCTGGTAGCCATGAAGAGGGTTCAGGTGGCCCCCTGACCATTGGCCCACCAGGAAATTTCCCTGTAGGGTCTATGGCCAGGTAAAGGAAGCTGCCATTCTTGGCTGAGATTCCACAGACAGAGCCATCGCTGTCCATGGTCCTTTCTGGTATAGCAACTCAGCCTCGTTTGTGCATTACCAGACACAGGCCATGGACAGAAGTAGCACTGGTTCTGAAAAACATAGACAGTTTTAGTAATCTCAGGCTGCCCCTTTAAAATGTTTACTAGTGGAACTTAGGCATGATAACTCACTAGTGCGACAAAACTGAAATAGTTTTTTTATCACAGCAAAAGTGCAGACATGTATACAAATTTAAATACAATTTTGATTATGTGAGCTGGAGTTATATCTTTACTACTTACTATTAAATTCTGAAAATTATTGAATGTGTTTCAGGAACATTGGGGACAGATAACATTGCATGTGCTCTGTACTTGGGCTTTGTTAAAACATCATTTTCTTTAGGGCTCATGCACACGACTGTGTTTTTTGTCCGCATCTGATCTGCATTTTTATGGGACGGATGTGGACCCATTCACTTCAATGAGACCACAAAAGATGCAGACAGCAAACCACCTGTTGCATGCTGTCTGTATAAATATAGAAATGTCCTGTTCTAGTCCGCAGAATGGACAAGAATAGGACTGTTCTCTTATGGGCCTGACGTTCCATTCGGAACACACACGGCCAGTATCTGTGTTATGCGGATCCACAATTTGTGGACCACAAAAATGGCCCATGGCAGTGTGCATGAGCCCTTAGTCTTGACCTTCAGTTTAGAATGTTGTTTTTACATGGTGCCACATACGACAACAACTAAATACCTAACAATTAAATGACTTACTACAGATATGGATTAAAATGGCCACAGTCTTTATTAAAGGGGGCAACCATAAATATTAACAAATCCATCATCATTAAATCATTAATTCCCACAGATATTAAATAAAGTCCATGAATAACTGATCATAAGTCCACCCAGTAAGGCTGAGCGAATACCCCGCCCCTCCCCCCCCTCATTTAACAAGATCATGGGCTGGGAACATTCTTCCTTCTTGAATCTTCAGATGCTGACAGCGCTCCCAAGGGTGAGTGACCTCCATAAATACCCCAAATTCCCACCGAAAATTACCTTTGGTCAGTCGCATGGGTTAAAAATGGCACTTTGCCCAGCAACTGGTCAGCAACCGTCATGGGCCAATCAAATACGCTGTCCTGTCACCGGCTAACCTGAATACCTGAGGAAAAACAGAGAGAGAAAAAAAAGGGGGGTGGGGTAGAAAACGTACCAAACACATAACTGTGTCTCACTGACACCATGATGGGCAAATGCCAATTTTGGCCCTGCCCCTGTCATTTATGCAACATTTTACTGATTGTCTCCTGGAGAGTTATAATTAGAGATGAACAACGTATTCAAACATTCAGCTGCTTCAGCGAATTTTACAAAAATTTGCTTTGTGACTAATTACTTTGTCTTGAAGCGCATATCTTTGTAAATATGGGTGCAATTACAGGGAGTGGCGATAGTTCCGCTCCCCATCATTGTACCCCTCAAATGCCGTGTTCATAGCTGATAGCAGCATCTGAAAGTAATAATACAGTGTAAAATTTTTAAAAAAATAATAAATTACATCATACTTACCACATTCATTTTCCAAAGGAGCAGTGAAAAATGAAAGGTGGAATCTGATTGTTTGCTATGGGCAACTAAGCCAGTTCTGCTTTACACCAGTTTGATAAATGTCCCCCCTTGTTGATGCAGTAGCAAAAATCATTAGGAAAAAAAATGAAAAAATCCTTGTGTGAACGTGGCCTTATATTAAAGGGGTTGTCCGAGTTATTTTTTTGTTCTTTATATGTTTCTAACTTGTCAGGTATAACAACTTTCCCATATACTTTGTGTTTCTAAAGCTGCTGGTTTCTCAGAGTTGACTGAGGGTCACATAACCTGTGATGTCACCTTATCTCCCTGGTCTGTGATGTTTCGTGTACAAGCCTCAGAGTTCAGATAACAGTCTGTACACAAGACGTCACTGGTCATGCCCCCTTTCTTTGCCGGGCTTCTGCTATCTGCTCTTTCCCTGGATTCCTTCAGATAAAACATTAACCCCTTCAGCCATAACACACTGAGGGCTCAAGGCTTTACAACAAATAGTAGCTGCAGCAGTGGGAGGAGACAAATGCTGGGCAAGGAGCTATAGAGGAATTGTACAAGAACAGGTAGGGAGAATTTTCTGTGTGTATCAGCAGTGTCATTGTACAGCTGGGACTTGTAGTTCTACACAAACAACATGCTGCTGAGTATCCCAGCAGGCAGACATGTACTCACAGCACTTATATTCACTGCCTTTGCAGAGAAGGGGGAGGGGGAGGGGCAGAGATTGTTATTACTGCATGTAAACAAAGGCCAGAAGAGAACCAGGGAAATGAGGAAATATAGATTTTTTTGCCTAAAACTTGCTGAACTTAGTTATATATTGCTGCCCATCAGATTTACAGTGCTATTTTTTTTTCCATAACTTGGACAACCCCTTTAATATTGAAACCTTAAAAGGGTATTCCCATCACAGACAATGGGGGCATATCGCTAGGATATACTCCCATTGTCTGATAGTTGTGGGAATATTACTGGGGGGCACAATGTGGGCATATTACTGGGGGGCACAGCTGGGCATATTACTGGGGGCACAATGTGGTCATATTACTGGGGGGCACAATGTGGGCATATTACTGGGGGGCACAGCTGGGCATATTGCGCAATGTGCCCTTCTCAACTTTCCCCGCTCCATTCTCCGTGTAGATGTGGATCCCAGAGGTGGGACTCGCACCTATCAGATAATGGAGGCATATCCTAGCGATATGCCCTGATTGCCTATGATGGCAAAACCCCTTTAAGATCTTATGAATATGAATTAGAAACTTTAATCCCTTCTGTATACTTATTGGGCTGTGATCTTCTTTCCAATGGATGGCTCAGGAAATCCTGACTATTTTCTAAATTTCAGAAATGCATTACGCATCTTGGGGGTCATTTATCAAACTGGTGTAAAGTAGAACTGTCTTAGTCCCCCATAGCAACCAGTCAGATTCCACTTTACATTTTTCAAAGGAGCTCTGAAGATTAAAAGGAGGAATCTGATTGGTTGCTATGGGCATCGGCGACAGTTTTCCTTTGCACCAGTTTTGATAAATCTACCCATATGAGTCTAGCCATCAGAGAGATCATGTTCCAGAGATGGCACACAGGCCACCTGATACCAGCCTCACTGAAAGATTAGAAAAGTAGCATCGTCTTGTAGTGTGAGATTTCATTATAAATAATAGCACCTAAAACATGGAAGGGCAGGAGAGCAGCTCTGAGAACTCTGCACCTTTACCTTTCATCAGCTCTGCTTGGCTGCCTGAGCGTGAATAGTACAGATCTACAGAAAAGATATGGAATCCATACACCACATGCCCAGGCAGCCGAGCAAAGGTGAAGTCAAAGGTGCGCTTAGAACTGTGCTTCTGATTCTTTGTGGGGGTTTTTTTGTTTTTTTTTTTCTAAGGGTAAGGTACTTTTTAAAACCTACCTTCTGGCAGTCTGGGAGTTAACAAAGTATTGTACAGCAGATAAAATTTCTAGATGTTCTGAATTTGTGGTCACCCAGATAGGAAGCCAAATACCACAACCTGTAACACACACTAAAACAAAAGAACAAGAAATGCAAGAACAGAAATTGACAAAGAGTCTGTAAACTTACATAAGGCTAGTTGCATACAGTCTACGGGAACGGAGCCAACGTATTTCGTTCACATAAACCAACCACAAAAGTAAGGGTGTGTACCACAATGCCTTCATTTATTACCTTCCAATGAGCATAAATACAAGTATGTGCCCACAGCGATGGCATCATGTATAAAAGGTATAGATATGTGTGTATAATGATTATGTAATGTTTTTGTGTGAACAGTTTTTTATGTGCTCATGCTTTTTATGTGTTTTATGTATGGACAAGTGCTGAATACCAGTCTTTCTACCAGTTACGATTCCAGAGTTGCACTTCCTTATGACTGGGCACTATGCCAGGCTAATATTTGTTAATAGCAGTGCCAGGTAGTGCACAGCCCAGGCAAACCTACTGAATGCTGATTTGTTCGACTGCAAATGTCAGTTGCCGGTTCACCACTAGTGGAAACAGTTTTGACAAGTCTTGAGACTTGTAAGGATATATAAAGCAAAGATGACAAAGTCCAAAGTCTAGCACAATACTCAGACTGACGAGCAGAGGGTGAGAGGATGACCAGGGCAGATCAAGTAGTGAAGGTAAGACCTGTATCTAAACAAATTCTACAGCTGTTTTATGCCATGTTTGGATGAAAGGTAGGAATGCTACATAAAAAGTGCGTAGTTTGCACCGGTATGGGCAGAGTCACACGATGCTTCCTTAAAGCAGGAGACAAATGTGTATAATACAGTAAAAGGGAATTGATAAAGTTCTTATTTATACTTTAGTGTTTTGCAGCAATTTTGTATCATCTCCAGGTATCTTCTGTAGCGATTAGGTATGATATAGTGTGAATGTACTATTGTCCAGTGTGTACTACACTGTACATATGTATTTTATATAGAAATAATACTACATGTTTAATACCCAGTTACTTCCTTTATTTTCCTAATATTGCTCGTTGGGTACTCTCGTATATGCAATGAAGAGATACTATTAATACTATTCGGTTTATAGTCAGTCCAGCTGGCAGCCTGGGGACTCCCGGAGGCTGCCTGTGGACCTCATGTGTCTGCTACACGGTCCACAGAGGGAGGTACATTCATACAGCACAGCTGCCTTCCCCAACATAACAATTACGTCAGAGAACTCCTGTAAACCGAGTGCTTCACCTAACCATAAGGAACAGGTTTTCTCCTCTGTTATGGAACACTAAATAATTTTTCCCTTTGCCAAAAGTTATATCTTATGTATCTGTATGCATATATGTAGGCCTTTTATATACTGGAATTGTGGCCTATGTTCCCCCCATTACTTTGCAGAATGAACAGATATGGGAACATCTATTTGATTTTTTTTTCTTCTGCTGAACCGAAATCCATTGAGAAAACGGGAGCTATAATTACAGCTGTATGAAAAAGACTTTTGTGCGCAGCTACCCCTTAGGTCACCTGCACACATCACATATTTATATGAACAAAATGTGCATCAAAATCGCTTTAAAAAAAGCACATAAATCTGCACTATTTATTGCATTTTTGTGCAGTTTTATCGCTAATTTTGGTGCAGATTTTCTGTTTTTGATAACATCCCATTTGGAGGATATGAGAAAAACCATTATATATAAGTTGTGGAATTGCACAAACTATTGACATGCTGCGGATTTTAACATCTAACCGGCAAGTCAATTTGCGCATGTAAAAAATGAACAAAACATACATGAAATTTGGCAAATCTCATTGACTTTGCTGGTACTGTATTAGGCTGAAGTTTTTTCTGCACAAAAATCTGCATGAGAAAATTGCACGTAATCTGCATTGTGTGCAGTTACCCTTAGGCCCCAATGGGGTTAGATTTGGCCAACACGCAGAACACGCAATTGTGTGGGGACCCAGAGATCAGGATGCAGATACAGCAGAGTGCAATGATGAAGCTCACTTCTCCACTATTCACCATGTGACTCGCGGTGGGGTGCGAGTCACGTGGTTAAACATTAGTATTCATTTTGGAGATACTAAAGGAGCACTATATCTTGTTAGAGGCACATAAGGGGGAATTATTCAGTGCTGGAAGCATGTAAGTGGGTATTATATTGTGTGAGAGTCACATAAGAGGGTGTCGTACTGTGTGAGGGTCACATAAAGGGACATTATACCGTGTGATCGGCACATGAGAGGGTGTCATACTGTGTGAGGGACACATGAGAGGGTGTCATACTGTGTGAGGGACACATGAGAGGGTGTCATACTGTGTGAGGGACACATGAGAGGGTGTCATACTGTGTGAGGGACACATGAGAGGGTGTCATACTGTGTGAGGGACACATGAGAGGGTGTCATACTGTGTGAGGGACACATGAGAGGGTGTCATACTGTGTGAGGGACACATAAGAGGGTGTCATACTGTGTGAGGGACACATAAGAGGGTGTCATACTGTGAGAGGGAAACATAAGAGGGTGTCATACTGTGTGAGGGACACATAAGAGGGGGTCATACTGTGTGATGGACACATAAGAGGGTGTCATACTGTGTGAGGCGTTTATTTATATAGAGCAAACCACACACACAAGATATAGTGTATTATGCAAAAAATACACTCTAGGAAAAAATCGTGACCAAAAATATAATAATGAGTGGAAAAATCAATACAAGTTGCCTTTGACTGCAGGAAACTGTTGTCTGATAGCAGATAGATATATTGCAGCTCTAATATTTCTCAATTCTTGGCAAGTACGTCTTGTTCGATGAAATTGCGACCTTGAAATGTTTCGGTCAAACTAGACCTTTGTCAATCTATCGATGTAATGCAAAAGGAAAATGATTGACATAAGTATAAAAGAAGGAATGTTAGTAAGGTAATAGACTAGGTCAAATGCTGACTAATGCTTAAAAAAGTGCTGATGCTTAATATAATTGATGTTTAAAGGCTTTGGAGAAAATTAATGTTTTACCTATATGCAATAGGGTGGCCTGAAAAATTGACATCATCGATTTATAAGGTATCTTAATGGAATAACATCCTAGGCATTTCTCTAGACTAATAAGCAAGTGATTATGGATAGAGAGTATGTATTGAGACGACAGACTATGATATGATGGCCCCTTTAGCCATCAATTCTAATATATCCAAATACAAGCATTTATCAAAGCAACCAATCAGAAAACATAATGGTATGGAAAATGACACATAGACACACATGGACATGAATCATCTATCTTTAACAAATCAAGTGATTGGTGACTCATATTTCTTAATCATAGCTTTTTAGCATAAAACTGCATAAATGGAGATTTGACAATATAAATACAGTTTGGCACAATTATTATTCATCAACTACTTAATTTCTTTCACATTTTATTGCGCTTGAACATAATTTGCTAATTGTCCAAAGAGAGTTTCCTAATTGACTACATTTAATTTAAATCAGGGCCTATGGGCCATCCATAAACTGAGGTGTACCCTTGAGGTGTACCTTATATCCTGAATGCAAATCTTATATCTGTTCTCCCCTGGGGAGGAGAAGGGAACACAAGTGAACAAGTGTTTTCCTCCTCCTGAACACAGCCTGCTTAGGTATCCAGAGGATTCCGCCGAATGACTACATTCTGACCGGATTCCCCAGATCAGGGCTAACAAGTAGAGATGAGCGAACGTGCTTGTAACGAGCACTGTAGCGCTCGGCTCCCCTGCGCTCGCATGGGCGCAGGCATCCGCTTCCGTCCTCCTCACCCGTCCTCCTCACCCGTCCTCCTCACCCGACGGAAGCGGATGCCTGCGCCTATGCGAGCGCAGGGGAGCCGAGCGCTACAGTGCTCGTTACGAGCACGTTCGCTCATCTCTACTAACAAGCCATTCATCATCTATGGTAGACTCCACTGGACACCCAGCACTTTCAAGTTATTCCCTCGAGAGGCACAGGGGCACAGTCAGGAGGTGAGAGGCACAGGGGCACAGTCAGGAGGTGAAGCAATTGTCCCATAGTCATTAGAATTCAAAGTTATCATGTCTAGGCTTCCTTAGTTCTCAGCTGAATCGCCAGGTTCAGTATTCTCAAGTTAAATTATATATTTATATACATATATATATATATATAATATATATATGGATTACAGATGAGCGAGCATGCTCGTCCGAGCTTGGTGCTCGTTCGAGTATTAGGGTACTCGTAAGTGCTTGCTGCTCGGACGAGTATCTCGCCATGCTCGAGGAAATGGCATCTCCCGCATTTTGAATTTTTGCCGCCTATAAACTCAGCCAATCACAAGCCAGGAGACTCTGCGATACACCCAGCGTCACGTGGGGCCCTTACATGTCAATAGCAGGGGTTGGCTGGCCAGATCAGGTGACCCTGGAATATACTAGTGACTGCCCACGGTGCTCGGCTCAGTCGCTGCCTGGATGTCATTAGGGACAGATCTGCTGCGTTTCAGGGAGAGTGTTAGGGCCTGGATTTAGTTCTCTGTTAGGCAGGAGTGATCTCAAAAGAACCCAACAGCTCTTCTAAGGGCTACAAGACACTTTTTTTTTGTCTCCTGGCTGGGCTGGCTGGCACTGGTAGTGCAGCTATCGCCATATATAACAACTTTTTTTTTTTTATTGTTTTATCTCAGTGATACAAATCCATTTCATACAGCTGTGTGGAACCATTCTGTGTGTCACAGTTCAGCTGTCCATTCACCACAAACCACAATCCGTATTTTCTGTCCAGGTGACCCATACTGTACGTCACATAATTAAAAAAGGTTTTTTGCTCTCACTGATACAGCTACATTACAAAAATCTCTGTGCGACATTTGTCTGGGTTGCACTTAAGCAGACCAAGTCTGCCTAATCTAATAGTTTCAGAGTAATTGCTCCATACTGCACGGTACGTAATAACATACATAATTTTGCTCTAACTTATCCACCTATATATTAACTTGTTCAGACTGAACAAGTTTGTGGGTTTCAGTACAGCAGGCCCATTTTTTTTTATATAATACACTTATATACAGAAAATGTTGAACCCCAGGGCTAAGGGTCGAGGACAAGGGCGTGGGCATTCAATTACTGCAGGGGCAGAGGCCGTGGTCCTGGGCAGGGTGAGACAGTATTTGCTGATGAGGGAGCAGGGGAACGCCGCAGAGCTACACTCCCTAGCTTCATGTCTCAACTTACAGGGACACGTGGTAGAGGAATTTTGAAACCACAACAGTGTGAACAGGTGAGGTCGTGGATTGCGGACAATGGTTCAAGTAATTTGTCCACCAGTCAGTCTTCCACGCAGTCCACCCACGCTACCCCAGGGAGCACTCCTCTGGCTCCTCCACCTCAACCTCCTTCCCCCCAGTCTGCCCCCTCCCAGGAAAATTTGGAATGCGATCCGGCATACTCTCAGGAACTGTTTTCTGGACCCTTCCCAGAGTCACAAACCACTTCTCAGGTTGCTGCTGACCTCTTTCCCGATGCCCAAGTTTTCCAACTGTCGCAGTCTGTGGGTGATGATGATGACAATGTTGACTTAGTGGAAGAAGTGTGTAAAGAGGTGTCGGACGATGAGGAGACACGGTTGTCAGACAGTGGTGAAGTTGTTGTCAGGGCAGGAAGTCCGAGGGGGGAGCAGACTGAGGAATCGGAGGATGACAAGGTGACTGACCCAAGCTGGGTTGATAAGCCAAATGAAGACAGTGCTTCTGAGGCGGAGGCGAGTGCTGCACCAGAACAGGTTGTAAGAGGCAGTGGTGTGGCCAGAGGGAGAAGCAGGGCCAGAGCTGGTGCATCAGCAGCAACTGTTTCACGTAGTGAAGCTCCCGTGGTGAGGCCTAGATGTTCGCAAGTCTGGAGGTTCTTTAAAGAAATTAAAGATGACCGACGGACTGTGGTGTGCAACCTGTGCAACACCAGGATCAGCAGGGGTGCCACCACTACTAGCCTAACCACCACCAGCATGCGCAGGCATATGAGTGCTAAACACCCCACTCAATGGAACCAAGGCCGTTCACCTCCTGCGGGTCACACCACTGCTCCTTCCCCTGTGTCACTCGCTGCCTCTGCTAGTCAACCCCCTGCCCAGGACCCCGGCACGAGCGCCTCCCGCCGGAAAACCACACCTTCGCCTCCACGATCCTCCACAGTGTCCACCAATGTGTCCCAGCGCAGCGTTCAGCTGTCTTTACAGCAGACGCTGGAGCGCAAGAGGAAATACAGTTCCACCCACCCACATGCCCAAGCCCTCAACGTCCACATCTCCAAATTGCTGAGCCTGGAGATGCTGCCCTATAGGCTGGTAGAGACCGAGGCCTTTCGCAATCTCATGGCGGTGGCTGCCCCTCGGTATTCGGTCCCCAGCCACCACTATTTTTTCCCGATGTGCCGTCCCATCCCTACACCAGCACGTGTCACAGAACATCTTCTGTGCCCTGACCAACGCTGTTTCTGAGAAGGTCCACCTAACCACGGTCACGTGGACAAGTGCTGCCGGGCAGGTAGACTATATATCACTGACGGCACATTGGGTTAACTTGGTGGAGGCTGGGACCGAGTCTGACCCTGGGGCCGTTCTTTTCCTGCTACACCGAGGATTGCGGGGCCTACCTCGGTCACGGTCTCTCAGACGTACTATGCCTCCTCCTCCGACCCCTCCTCCACCTCCTCCTCCGAATTACCATCCGTGGGCATGGCTCCTTCAGTCGGTAGCTCTAGGCGCAGCAGCAGTGCCGTGGGTAAGCGCCAGCAGGCGGTGCTCAAACTGCTGAGCTTAGGTGACAAAAGGCACACCGCCCAAGAGCTGTTACAGGGCATCACGGCACAGACCGATCTTTGGCTGGCACCGCTGAACCTCAAGCCAGGCATGGTTGTGTGTGACAACGGGCGTAACCTGGTGGCGGCTCTGCAACTCGGCAGACTGACACATGTGCCATGCCTGGCCCATGTGTTCAATCTCATAGTTCAGCGGTTCCTCAAGACATACCCCATACAACTGCCCGCTCACCGACTGTTGTGCGACGTGCCCACAAGATCGAATTCGACATTAAACATGTTATCCAGAGTTTACCAGCAGCGCAGAGCGATTGTAGACTGCCAGATGTCAACTTCCACCAGAACTGGTAGTCAGGTCAGTCAGATTCCTCAAGTCTACAATGAGGAGTGGACGTGGATGTCTGATATCTGCCAGGTGTTGACTAACTTTGAGGAGTCAACACAGATGGTCAGCGTCGATGCCGCCATTATCAGCCTCACCATCCCGCTGCTTTTCCTGTTGAAAGACTCACTGCTGAGCATGAAGTCAGAAGCTTTGCACTTGCCACAAGAGACGGTGGAGGAAGATACGTCGCTTGATAGCCAGAGCACCCTCCGGTCTCTTTCTCAGCGCGTATCGGAGGAGGGGGATGAGGATGAGGAGGAGAATGTCGGCGAGACAGAAGAGGGTACGAATGCTCAGTCCTTCTTAACTCTTGAGCGTGTATGGGCTGAAGAGGAGGAGGAAATGGAGAGTCAGGCCAGTGAGGAGAGGGAATTCTTGCATGTTGGGACTCTGGCGCACATGGCAGACTTCATGTTAGGCTGCTTATCCCGTGACCCTCGCGTTAGAAGCATTTTTTCAAACACTGATTACTGGGTGTTCACTCTCCTGGACCCACGGTACAAGCAGAACCTTTCCACTCTCATCCCTGTAGAGGAAAGGAGTATGAGAGTGAATCAATATCAACAGGCCCTGGTGCACAAGCTGAAACAATCCTTCGCATCTGACACCGCTAGCGGCAGAGGGCATGGTTCTGTGGGCCAAGTAGCGGGGGAGAGGAGGCGAGCAGGCAGCTTGTCCAGCACTGGCAGGGGAACGCTCTCCAAGGCCTTTGCCAGTTCTATGTCACCCCAGCAAGACACTGTCACCTGTCCCCAGTCTAGGCAGAGTAGGGGGGAGCTTTACAGAAAGATGGTGAGGGAGTACCTAGCTGACCATACCAACGTCCGTAGCGATCACTCTGCTCCATACAACTACCGGGTTTCAAAGCTGGACACGTGGCCTGAACTCGCGCTGTACGCCTTGGAGGTGCTGGCCTGCCCTGCCACTAGCGTGTTGTCAGAGCGGGTATTCAGTGCAGCTGGTGGCGTCATCACCGATAAGCGTACACGCCTGTCAACTGACAGCGCTGACAGGCTGACGCTTATTAAAATGAACAAAGCCTGGATTTCACCGGAATTCAAATCTCCGGGGGAAAGCAGCTAAAGATTAACATTACTTATGTATCCGATTCCTCTTCTCTACTCCTTCTACTCCTCCTCCTCCTTGTCGTCTTTGCCTAACGCTGACCCAAAAAACGCAATTTTTTAGAGGTCCAACTGGCACTCTTTTACCACAATTTTTCCTGAGGTCCACCTACAGGCCCTCGCTCTAAACAATTTTTCCGGAGGTCCACTTACAAGCCCTCTCTCCAAACAATTTTTCTGGAGGTCCACCTACAGGCCCTCTCTCTAAACAATTTTTCCAGAGGGCCCCCTACAGGCCCTCTCTCCAAACAATTTTTCCGGAGGTCCACCTACAGGCCCTCTCTCTAAACAATTTTTCCGGAGGGCCCCCTACAGGCCCTCTCTCCAAACAATTTTTCCGGAGGTCCACCTACAGGCCCTCTCTCTAAACAATTTTTCTGGAGGTCCACCTACAGGCCCTCTCTCTAAACAATTTTTCCGGAGTGCCACCTACAGGCCCTCTCTCCAAACAATTTTTCCGCAGTGTCAACTACAGACAGTGTAAAACAATGTTTCAGAAGCGTCAAACAGACAGTCCAAAACTATTTTTCAGGAGGCGCAAGTACATTTAAAAAAAAAAAAAATTTCTGAGGGTCGACTTTATGTACTCCGAAAAGAAAAAAAATTTTGGAGGCTCAACAAAAGCCATTTCACTGCATTCTCAGTCGGACAAAGTCATTGGTGGTGTAACCGCCATGCTGTGTCAGGCTAAATTTTTGGGTGCTTCACCAGCTACCGCATACTAACTCAGTCACTCTGTTGTCACCGCCGCCATACAGGGCCACGAAAAATGTTTTTGTGGTTCGCCTGCTCCCGCAGTGTCACTTGGTCACTCTGTTGTCACCGCCATGCTGCGTCAGGCTAAATTTTTGGGTGGCTCACCTGCTACCTCATCTAACTTGGTCACTTGTTGGTGTCACCGCCATGCTGTGTCAGGCTTATGCCTGCATCGTGTGGCTGGGGATAGGAGAGCAGTGCCAGCATGGGCATGGGTGATGGACCTTCGTTGCACCTAGTTGGGTGCTTCCCTAACATATGATGGGAATATGCCTCGCCTTTCTTGGTCTGGGTGAGCATAATTGCCATGAGGGTAACCACCAGGCTGTTGCAGGAGAATTTGGGGTAATGGTGGGATTAGGCAGCCTCAGAGGCATCCATGCATGCTGCCCCTGCTGTTTCCTGTCCATTTCCGTGGTGTTTCCATCATTTTCTGAGGTTTCCAGGTTTTCACCCAGCCTTCCCTAGGCAGAGCCTTGGTCCCCTGCAAAAAATGCTCAAATCTCCCATTGACTTCAATGGGGTTCGTTACTCGAAACGAGCACCCGAGCATCCGGAAAAGTTTGTCTCAAATAAAGAGCACCCGAGCATTTTACTGCACGCTCATCTCTAATATGGATATATATTCTTCTTTTCTAGTTTCTCCATGATTCACATTCAGTATACAGGTGGAAATTACAGTTGGGTTGTGATGATAACATCTTCTTCCTGACCTTACTGCCAATTTAATCAGAAATAAATTTACAATTCCCACAGTTATCTCAATCCTTTTCCAAAGGTAACATCAACCACCAACCCGCCATTGTATTTAACTAAACCAGTTAGCTAGGCTTAACCAACACAGCAAAGTCTAGTCGGTGGGCCACTCTTCCTTAGAATAAAGCTCTATAAATCTCTCTTAACCTCTTAGCATGTTCCATATCAGCAGCCACCCAACTCATACCATCCTCATCATGGCATGTGCATCAAACACTTGGTCTTCTTGGTTTCTCTTTCCCAACAAAATCTGCTTTGGTACCTGCTGTAATGGAACACCTTTTTTTCCTCAGACTCAAGCCTCAGGGATAATTAAAGAAGAACTCCCGCAAAAATTTTTATTCCATGTCCTGCTAGAAATGTACATGATGAAATCTGTAGTGAATGTCATTTTCTTACTAGTGTCTGTATTTTTGAGTTATATCTCCCTGATGTTTCTCATCTGTGTCATGTGACCAGCAATCAGACCCACCAACTCAGACATCATCTTATGTGTGGACAGGAAGTCTATTTCTCTATGCATTCCTATGGGAGCCTCACTTTCAGTCTCATAGGAATGAATAGAGCAGTAACTGGCTTCCTGTCCTGGGTCAGTTGGAGGTCAGGGAGTTGGTCACATGACCCAGCTACAATAAGAAGAGAGTGGATAACTCTCAATTACAGTCTCTGATAAGAAGATTGCATTCACTACAGATTATATCAAGCACCTTTGTAACTGGAGTTCTTCTTTAACTAAGTTGCAGACTCCTGAGTGGTGAGGTGGCAGCCATATATATGCATCCATTTCACCTCATACACAATATGGTGGAAAAAAAAACTTTGTGATTGCTTGATGCTCCTGTTAAGTGTGTTGCTACTCTTTCAGTATACTATACACCAGCCAGCTATTAAATCTGTTTAAGACATTGTTAGTGAAATTGAGACACAACTTACAACATAATAAACATAATGGGGTAAAGATGTAATGCTCAAACTTTACTCAATAATCCAATCCTGGTTAAACAATATCCAAATGAGTCCAGACCACCCTTCCTGGTCCTCTCACAGTATGGATTATTTGCTGATTCTGTAATCTCTTTCATTATTCTGAAAATATCATATGTTAAAAGCATTAAGTCTTCACCAATGTTGGAATGGTTAACACAGCACTCAGTAGAAACCATCAAATCTGAGATTCAGACTTTTCCTTTATATGTCGTACTAGTCTTTGAGTCAAGATCTGGAAGGGAATCACACGCATGTTTATGTTCAACAGTCAGCTAACCTTTAAGGATGGCTCCTACCACTTTAGGAATGATGGGGAGTGTCAAAAGGCTTGTTCTACACCCAGCATTTATCTACTTACTACCTCAGCCAGTATCTTCTTGTACTCTTGCTTTTACTAGAGTTCAGGCGTCTCCTGAAAATAGATCAACATAGACAAGGACATATTCATACTGCCCCACCTTTGGAAACTTAATGTAGTCCATCTGCAATCTCTAAAATGGGTAAGATGGCCTAGGCATATGCCTTCCTTGAACTCTCAAGGTTCTTCCAACATTATTACAGGCACACATAATGTAGCCTTGGACAAACCTAGTGGTAGCGTTGCTGGACCCTTGGGTTCCCACCACTCCTGACACATACAGTACATCAACCCATGTGCTGAATTCATCATCAACAGGCAGAGTGCACATGAAAAGGCACCATTTTGCCTACCATCCAAGGCTTGTCTTTACTCATTGCTTTTTACTTTGGAGGTCTTCTGGCCCTGGGTTGGCCAAGTCACATAAACTGTAAGTTGGCTTCAGGTAATGGCTGGAGGTCTGCAGTTATAGCAGTTTAATTTACCAACCTGTTGTCTTTATCCTCTGGACAGCATCAGGGCATAGAACAACTCTCACACACACTCAGCACTCTTCATGGGTTTCCCATGGATCAAACAAAACTTCTGCTCCCCCAGATCGGACCATAATCATGGAAGGTACCAAAGACATACCTGAAGTCTGTATAAATGTTAGATATCTTACCCGCAACCATCTTACCAGCCTCAGTGAGTGCCTTCAGTTTTACCTCCTGTACTGATATTACAGAAGGGAGTGGTTCTTGATTGACAATATTGGTTTGGGTACTGACAGCATATTCTGTCTTGTGTGATTCATCTACACCATCTATAAAAGAAAACTCAATATTTGATACAGTTATCAATTAGATCTTAATGTACTTGCTCCATAGTTTGTATGACCATCATATTAAAAACATTTTTTAAAACAAGTCAATTAGCAATATTTTACCTTACACACATATGCAACTTGTTGAAATTAAATAAACCAATTTAATTTTTTTTCCTTTGGTTAACTCTAGTGACATAACATGCTATCCGTGTTTGGGGAGGATCAAAAGAGGCTGTCTTTGTATAATATATGCTTCTCTTCTAAGTCTCAAGTTCTACGTCACTGTCACCTGGCAAATATAACTTCGCCTTTTTGATCAGTTCTAACTATACATCTTAGCATACAACATATAACATGTAACATAACAATACAAGACAAGGGCCCATCACACATTTTTCACACAAAACAAATATGCACTGGAGCTCCAGTAAAACTTAAAAAAATCTATGCATGACTTTATGGAAAGGTTTTTAGCACAGAATCAATCAAAGCTTTATTTTGTGCAGATCTGCAGCATATGTGGGGGTACCTCTCTCTCTCTTCACTCCTGAAAAACAGATTAGTCACAATCTCCACCAAGTTAAAAATTCAGGAAACAGAACAGGCTTTCTTGACGTCCATTAAGTCGGGCTGTAAAATAAAACTCACAAAATCTTTAGTTTGCAAAAATGAAAAATAATGTGCACACAATACCAAATGTAACAATTGGCTACTCTTTTACCATGTGGATTTTCTTTAACCCGATTCTAAAGTTTTAAATTCTGGCTCCCATCATTACCAATATGCTGCATGTATCAAAACTTTAACTTTTAACCTTAAGTACAGTGATCCCTCAAGATACAATGGCCTCAAGATACAATATTTTCAACATACAATGGTCTTTTCTGACCCATCGCAAGTTGAAACTAGACTCAACATACAATGTCTCAGACTCAGAGCCAACCAATTAAGGTCACTTCTCTGGTACAATATCTGGATTAGATGCTAGTTATCAGCTATTCTTGACTGTTATATGTAAGGACTTGTTTTATCTGTCTTAGTTATCTGCTTATTTTTCTTAAATCTTCATTTCCTCTTATCTTGGATGATATTTTGGGGCTTTGGAACCAATTACTCAACTTACAATGGTTTCAACATACAATGGTCATCCTGGAACCAATTAATATTGTATCTTGAGGGACCACTGTACATATTTTCTCCTTCCCAAAGGAAACATAGACAGCACATATTCCATACATTCCTCATTTACAACACCATCTATAACCTCAGAACATCTGGGACAGAAGACAAGCATACTTATTTATATCATCAAAAGTCTCTAAACTTCACTTTATCACTGTCTATAACTTTAAAGATGTTTCTGGTAAAAAAAACAATCACTGAATGCACTGATAAATCACCAATGGCAACAGTACACACTGACACATCTACTTTTGAACACTGGGGTAAATGTGAGACAGGAATTTATCTAAACACTGCATTATAGCTTACAGTGGCTGCAGTATGTTCTTGGGGGAGATAGCATCAAATACAGGGCAAGCTGCCTTTCTCTCTTACCATCAGAAATAGTTCAATCAAACCACATCGGCCAAAACAATATCTGAAACAGTCCCAAACTAGGAGACTACACTTGCTTGTCTGTGGGATTAAAATTAGTTAATAAGTTTTCCCCAGGTGCCAGGGGATGCGGTCGACCTAAAGAATCAGAATACTCAGACTTAGGTAGCTGGTCAAACGATTCTCTGCTGGGCAGCGCCCATAGAGCCAATTTTATTAGATGTACATGGTGGATCTAGCCATCCCCCTTTAGCCACCTATTTTAATATATCCAATCACAAGCATTTATCCTTTCACAAATAAAGTGATGGTGACTAATATTTCTCAATAATAGATTTTAAGCATAAAGCTGCAGAAATGGAGATTTGACAATATAAATACAATTTAGCACAATTATTATTCAACTACTTAATTTCTTTCACACAAGAACGTCTATCAGTCCCACTATTAAATAATAAAAAGCCCCATGTGTCCCACTAAAAAAAGAAGCCTTTTTGGATGAGACCTTCAGCATGCAACATTCCAATAGTCAAACAACACATCTGATGTCCCCACAATATAACATATTGCCTCGAGATGAGCAAATTTCCCCAAAAATTAGTTTTGGGCCTGATTTCAGTCAGATTTGATTCAGTCTGCATAAATTTGACCCAAATCGAAAGTGCACCAATTGCCCTGAAAAGTTGTGTATGACACTCAGGTCTCCGAGGACCATAACCAACCATTTAAAAACACGCTGCATGGGCAGATTTTTTTAAAAAATTAAAAATGTTCCAAAAATTATCCCTTTTTTCTCTTTATCTTCTGATCTGTAAAATGGAGGCTATCATTTTGAGCCTTTTGTACTTCACAAATCACAACATTTTCTGATTTGCCAAAATTGAAATTGTTGGGGAAATTCTTAACTAATTTGATTCATGTAGAATCAATTTGCTCATCTCTAATGCTAACCATTGTGACCACCACTGAAAGTGAAATCTTGTTGATGTTCTGCAGGAACAGTAAAGGAAAATTACTAGACCTCACCATAGACATTACATCATTGGTGGATTACATCAAAATAATCAATCTTGGTCATAAATGACTAACAATTATGACTTAAGTTAACGGAAACTCCAGAAATAGGGAAGGAGGTACCAGCCCTAGTTTGGTGAAAAGCCTCAATATTTTATTTCCTTCAATGTAAAATCATGTCATAATACAAAGGGCAAAACACTATTAAAAACCTGATTTAAAATTACATTACTCATGTATAACCACATAACTTTCTTATAATTGTTTCATGCTTTAGTTGATTTTAGTAAATCACAGAAAAATAATATTATTAGTGCACAAAGATAGATGCAAACAATATATACTGTATAAACTAAGACCTCATTCTGATATGATAAAATCTGAGACTCTTAGCCAATATATTTTGATCAAAACACATCTGTGCCCACCTACCCAGCGTCACGGTGGTCTCACGTCAGGCAGGTCCTACGCTAAACCTAACTATGCCGTTGGGCATCTATATCTAGGAGCGTGGACACTGCACATATAGGAGTGTTGCTCCTAGTAACCTCTATGTGCATACAGCAACCAATGAGAGGAGGGGCAAACACACCTATATGTACCACGCAATCAAGGCGCTCAATTTGATAGGAAGAGCAAAAGTGCACAAGAATGCTACTCAAGATAAGCTAAGAGCGCATTCACACCTGAAGGTGCCACTCCCTCAGGTACATGTTATAAACTAAAAAAAAACTCACAGAAACAAAGGATAAAAAAATGATAAAAAACATCCTGCATGATGTGATAATGAACTAATGAACTATGCCCAACGGCATAGTTAGGTTTAGCGTAGGACCTGCCTGACCTGAGACCACCGTGACGCTGGGTAGGTGGGCACAGATGTGTTTTGATCAAAATATATTGGCTAAGAGTCTCAGTTTTTATCATATCAGAATGAGGTCTTAGTTTATACAGTATATATTCTTTGCATCTATTTTTGTGCACTAATAATATTATTTTTCTGTGATTTACTTTGATATATATAGCTACTGACATCCGCAATCATTATCACATCATGCAGGATGTTTTTTATCATTTTTTATCCTTTGTATCTGTGAGTTTTTTTTAGTTGATTCTAGCATACGCATTGGCTTTTCGTTTTTAGTGTGTTTCACACATGAGGACAATCAGGGGTATGGGGCAGTTACAATCAAAAACTAAGGCTGTACAAAAGACCATGAGAAGGTTTGAGGTGCGTTGCCCGAGACAGCATTGAGGATTTTAACCAGACTTGTGCTAAAACATCCTCCCCTGTTTCTGAAGTCTGTACTACTTAGGAGATACCTGTGGAAGCGTACACCTGGATGGTGAGCTGAACGTTTTCTAAGACCAAGGACTTAACTACCATAGCGGCAGACCATGCGACTGCTATGGGGCCCAGGGCAAGAGGGGGCCCAGTTGGGATCATTCCCTCTTCTACTGGATGAGAAAACTTGGTCAGGACTCTACCCTCTAAAAGAATAACTTTTAGAAAATGAGGCAGTGGAAAAAATGGCCCACGGGTCATTGAAAAGGGTTTAGGCAGAAACCCTTTTGTCCTGTGTGGGGGGGCTGGTTTGATCCTTGCTATGGGGCCCTTACTTCTCTATGTACGCCAATGTCTAGGACACTGTGTGTAAAAGGAAAGTGTTTTGGATAGTCCTGCAATTATGTACAAAGATGGTAGAATAATCTGAGAATCGATGATCAAATTCAACTCAGTATTGAAGGGTACTACTAATCTCAGAGAAGTGAAAAACCTCTTACAACATGTAGAAAAATGATGGCTATCCACATTATATCTGACTACCTGGATCTTGAAATTGTCACATGGGTGCATATAAAGGTCAGATGAGTCATGCAGTGTTACAGACAATAGAGCACAAATAGTGTTACAGACAATAATGCATCTCTTTTTTTTTTAATTACACAAATTCAAATCTATTCCATTTTTTTAAAGAAGCACTCCCACAAAAAATGTATTCTCTGGCTCATTAGAAATTTCAAGATGTAAATTGTAGTGAAGGTAATTTTCTTACAAATGACTATATTTGTGAGTTACAACCTCCCTTCTGATCTTCATGTGACCAACACTTTCCCACTCCAACTGGAACAGAACAGAAATTCAGTCAGTTATTCATCCCTATGAGACTGACATTCAGGCTCCCATAGGAATTCATAGAGAGGCTGGCTTCCTGTCCACACATAAGATGCTGTGTGATTTGGAGAGTGCCGATCACATGACACAGCTGAGGATCAGAAGTGAGGGGATAACTGACAAATACAGCCTCTGGTAAGAAGATTACCTTGACTACAGTTTACATCATGTACCTTTCTAACACGTCAGAGAATGAAAATTTTTGTGGGAGTGCTTCTTTAAACAATAGGTAATTTTTGGGCCTTTTTGTGAAGAATAAGGTGAAAGTTTACATATTTATGCCTCATTCACATGTCAGTGTTTTGGTCAGTGATTTCTATCATTGATTTTGAACCAAAACCAGGTGCGGCTCTAAACACAGAACAGATACAGATCTTTCCCTTATACCTTATCTCTGTGGAGGCTCCAGTCCTGGTTTTGGCTCACAATCACTGACGGAAATCACTGACCAAACACTGATGTATGAATGAGGCTTTACTTGTAGAGTAAATGTGAACGTCAGTAATGTATTTAACTATACTGCCGTCTATTTGATTGTGACTTGTATGATAAAAAGCAGATGTAGCATGAACTTTTAAGGCTCTTGTCCATTGGAGAACTGATGGTTAGTGGGGGGAGGGGGAGTAGTGAAAATGTATCTACATAAAACGTGCTCACCAAATTCAGATTAAGGCTAAATGGCCGTATCTGATTTACAGTCCGCAGATGGGTGTGCATCCCTCTTTTCACTGGCACCATTGTCAAAATGCCTAAATAGCCAAGAATATAACATATACTATCATTTGCAGCATGGCTACACGGATGTGGACAGCCCACAGATAACATCCGTGTGCTGTCCGCATTTTTTTAAATGACTACGTCCATGTGCAATCTGTACCAAAATGCAAATCGGACATGGACCAAGAATATTGTCGTGTGAATGAGGCCTAAATTGTAAGGCGGCTGCTCATTTCCCTGACACAGTTGAGTGCAAAAGACATCTTGGGGCAGATTTACTAATAGTGTCTAAAAGTAAGTGTGAGTGATTGTAAACTCAGGTAGTCTGTTCTGGCAGAGAAACAGAATAAAGGAGTATACCATATCCGGTACCAGGACGGGATCAGGACACTTTCTGGCATAAAAAGTACTGCGTGCAGAAGTCCAGCCAAAAGCCTGCATTTATGCCAGAAAGCGTCTTGATCCCCATTATAGTCAAAGATGATCCAGTTGTGCTAGGCAGTATCCAGCTATGTTGGATATGCAGGGGCAGATTGGCGATAGACCCTACAGGGAAATTTCCCAGTGGGCCGGTGCCTCAGGGGGCCACCCAAGTCTTCCTCTCTGCCACTAACCGGGTGCATAATGAGCTCTCAACAGTAATTAACACTGTGAGAATCAGGTACTCATGTACCCAGCCAGTGACCGCGTATGACCTCCTGAATTCAACTGCTGTGGCTCATACAGTACCTTACCTCCTAAGCCCCCTGCTTCCCCCTGGCCAGCTTTTGGGGCAGTATATTGTGCTACACTGTTATTTGGTTCTGCTGGGATGGTATTTTGCTCTATGGTATTGCTGACCCTGCCTACTTGTGCTGCCCATAAAATGGGGCCACTTTTAGTTTTTTTTTCTTTCCAGGGCCACTATAAGTTCCCAATTCACCCCTGTGGATATGGTAAACTCTGGTAGTCTTTTCCTCTGCTGGAGCAGACTACTGGAGTTCATGCCGCATATGTGACCTTCGTCTTAAAAAGACCGTCTTAAACTGCACCAGATTTATCATAGTGGTTGATGCTGGATGATAAATATGTCACAAATTTAGACTTTTACACCTCCTATGAGCTGGCTTAGTTCTAATTCAAAAATGAAATCAATCGTTCCTGAAGACACATTGAAGCACATTCCTTTCTCATGAAGCCATACCCCCTTGTTGGAAGAGGAATTAAAAAAAGTTAGAAAAATGCATAAAACACTTAAAAAGCAGAGCAAAGCATGTACTGTATGCCTTTTTGGTGCAAATTACTCTAAAAAAACAGGCGCATTTTCAATAGTAAATCGTGTCCCATGTGTCGTACGAGTCTGGCACTTTTTCATAGACAGGTGTGTTTGCTTACTCATAGGTATGTGTAAGGACACTCAAACCTGTCTGCAATGTGTATGCTGCTGCAGCATGGGCTTCCCATGATGTAACAAAAACTTTTTAACTTATCAAATATCAAATAAAACAAGTGTTATTATACTAAGAAGCGCTGGAATGATACTGTTTGTCAGTATGGAATGCAGTATATCGCCAATTCTTCAACCTGATATAACACATTAGTAGATAAGGCATTTTAAAGGGGTTGTACCTTATGGACATTTATGGCATATCCACAGTATATCCACCTCTGGGTCTGAACAGACCCTCATTGCATACCGCCAAGAATAGAGAGGAGCCGACTAAGCTGGTTTTAAAAGCTCCATACCAGTGAATAGAGAGCCATGCATGGGCAGTCTTCAGTCCATTCCTAGTGGTGCACAAGTAAGTCCCAAAGATGGGACCTGCATCTATCAATTATTTAAAGAGTAACCAAACTTTTGTATAAATCTTTGTAAACATGTCGCTAATGCCCTAATAACACTTTTTGTAATGTACTTTATTAAAGTTTTTTGTATTTTAAATACACTACCCTCCCTAAAATGCACGTTTCACTGTGTGCTTAAAATCTACTTTCCAGCAATTTTGTGACAAATCTGCCACATTGAATATAGCCTCGAAAGGCCTCAGTTTGATAGGAGCTTTTCTTAGAGAGGTTAACACAGAGTGCCCCCCAACAATCGGAGGCTTATTGATATGTATTAGCTATAAATCAGACAATATCTTGCATACTTGCGGTATTGTAAATGTGCACATGGATTGATTTAGTATTCTAATCCATGCATGATTTCTCTTGCCTTGTCGGTTTAGTTCTTGCTGAACCAGTATATACCAGTTGATGTCAGCTTGTGTATGTATTATTATCTGATGACATAATAATATGCCTGACTGAATACATTACAATGGTGAAAAGGAAGACAAGAACCAGTTAAAAAATACATATATTTATTTTACGCGCTTATATAGCACTGACATATTTCACAGCGCTTTAAAGACATTAGCATCAAGCTGTCATAATCTAAGTTCCCTATTAGTATGACTTTGGAGTGTGGGAGGAAACTGGAGAACCCATTGGAAACCCAGGCGAACACGGAGAGAACATACAAACTCGCTGCTTTGAACCTAGGACCCCAGTGCTGCAAGGCAACAGTGCTAACCACTGAGCCACCATGATATATATATATATATATATATATATATATATACAAGAGACCATTACCATGTTTCTTCTCTGTCTCTTTTCTGAAACCGTGTTTCTATCATCAAACCAAATTCCAAGATGGCTGCCTATATTTGTAACATTGAGCCATTTGATTCTGTTGTTGATAACTGCCTGCCATTTTGGAAGAGCAGGCTCAAACGATAAGTGATTTCTCCAGATATATAGACACCCCTTTTGGAATTCCTATCTCTCCCACGTTGCCATGACCTCTTTTGTGAGGCATCACACCCCTTTCTGTGAGGTATGTCGACCCTCAGAGCATGTGTGGGCACCAGGGTTGCAGCGGGGATAGAAGAAGACAGGGAGAGCACATAGAAGAAAAAAGCTGGCTAGTACATCACTCAGCTTACTGTGGCTTGTAGAGAGGTGCTGCTCGTGGACCCCACCAGACTCAAAACTGTGCAGCTGCAGAAGTTCTGAACAGGAGAAAAGGAACTTCGGATTTGCGGTGCTACCTCAAAAGTATATTCAGGGTTGCAGCAGGAGGGTTGTGCTACTGTTACTGAGTGTCATGGGGGGAGGCTTATTCACTACTGCGCAGTTGTAGATGTGGTAAAATCATGCAGGAGGACCTGGCATCTACATTTTTAGTGATCAAAAACATTTCAGAGAATTTGTTGCAGCCTTTGTGGCTGAACCAAAGAGACTGTCTGAACATTGAAATTTTGAAGGGTGTCTCAATGATGCATTGAGAGTTTGTCTAGTATGTGGGAAAGAAAACATTCCAAAAAGACTTCTAACAGAGCTTGATTTAAGAGGGCACTGGAGATAGTGACATCAATGGAAACAGCAGAGAGAGATGCACAAGGTTTCCAGTCAGGAAAGAAGGTGAAAGTAAGTAAGCTGACTTTCCACAGAGTTTTCCAAATTCTCAGTTTAAACCAGCACATATACAAATGCAAACTTACACTGGTGAAAAAATTGTACCCACAGTACATGCAAGAGTCAGTATTAACAATGAGGACCACAACTTGGAATTGTACATTGTTCATACCAACATTGTTCATACCAGAAAGGTGAAGCTGGCTTTTAATATTGATGACCTATCCTCAGGATAGGTCATCAATATCAGATCGCTGGGGGTCCGACACCCCTGCCAATGAGCTATACGAGGAGACAGCACGCGCAGTGCGCACGTGCCGTTTCCCGTCTCTCTACCTGCTGATGACTTGACTCATGGCACCCCCACGATCAGTTCTTTGTATGGGTTGTAGCGCTCATACGAACCCTGCATCCTCTTCAAAGTTACCTTCACATCATCTCCCTGGTAGCAGCTGTGCAGTGAAACTAGAACTGCTTGTCCCATTCAAGTGAATTGAATCGGAAGCTGCAAGTATACTGCCCCGCCGCTAGAAAAGCAATGGCATACATATAAACTTTTAAGAGGACACAGTACTTGCACTAGTGCCATGACCACTTCAAACAGCTGATTGTCAGGGCGCCAGGAGTCAGAGCCCCACCGATCTGATACCGATCATGTCACTGCGCATTTAAAAATTTGCAAAGCATTATATTATACCAGACTGGTGAGTGCAGTTGCCTCTGCATCAGCAATCTAGCATGGTGGGCATGACCCGGACAACTTCAGAAAAACCCTCAGATAATATGGTATCTATACAGTTATTTCTCTTAGTTTTAAAATCTTCTGTCGTCTGCAGAACAGATATAGAAGGAGACTAGGAAGGACTCTAGTCAGTAGCGTAACTCCAATAGAGGCAGATCATGCAGCTGCTATGGGGCCCATGGGGAAGAGTGGCGCACAGTGGAGGATAGGCCCTGATCCCTATTGTGATATTTTGGTGCATAATATACTGTATGACTGACTACATATATCTGTACACACTGAATCTATTATACCTTGTACTTCTCACACCAGTAGAGTTGTCACGATACCAAAATTTTGATTCGATTTCGATACCAAGAAAAAGTATTTGATACTCGATACCATTCGATACCACGCCGAAAAAAATAAAACACAAAAAAATCTGTGTGCCCCATCAGACCTCACATCAGCCCACTGTGCCAGCATCAGACCTCAGATCAGCCCACCGTGCCCGCCATCAGACCTCAGATCAGCCCACCATGCCCCCATCAGACCTCAGATCAGCCCACCGTGCCCCCATCAGACCTCAGATCAGCCCGCCGTGCCCCCATCAGACCTCAGATCAGCCCGCCGTGCCCCCATCAGACCTCAGATCAGCCCGCCGTGCCCCCATCAGACCTCAGATCAGCCCGCCGTGCCCCCATCAGACCTCAGATCAACCCGCCGTGGCCCCCATCAGACCCTCACATCAGCCACGCCGTGCCCCCATCAGACCTCACATCAGCCCACCGTGCCCCCATCAGACCTCCATCAGCCCACCGTGCCCCCATCAGACCTCAGTCAGCCCACAGTGCCCCCATCAACCTCAGATCAGCCCGCTGTGCCCCCATCAACCTCAGATCAGCCCGCTGTGCCCCCATCAGACCTCAGATCAGCCCGCCGTGCCCCATCAGACCTAAGATCAGCCCACCGTGCCCCCATCAGACCTCACATCAGCCCACCGTGTACCCATCAGACCTCACATCAGCCCACACCGTGCCCCCATCAGACCTCACATCAGCCCACCGTGCCCCCACCTCACATCAGCCCACCGTGCCCCCATCAACCTCAGATCAGCCCGCTGTGCCCCATCAGACCTCAGATCAGCCCGTTGTGCCCCCATCAGACCTCAGATCAGCCCACCTGCCCCATCAGACCCATCATCACCCACGTCCCCCACTCACATCAGCCCACGTGCCCCATCAGACCTCCACATCAGCCCACCGTGCCCCCATCAGACTCACATCAGCCCACCTGCCCCCCAATCAATCAGCCCCGTGCCCATCCATCCTCAGTCAGCCCCACTGTACCCCATAAGACCTCAGTTCAGCCCACTGTGCCCCCATCAGACCTAACATTAGCCCACCATGCCCCATCAACCTCAGATCAGCCCACTGTGCCCCCATCAAAATAAAATAAAAAAATCTCTTACCTGTCCTGCGCCGCGGCTCCGCTCCGGGTCCGGCGCTCCTCTTCTTCTCTTCCCGGCGCTGCACTGTCACCTGACTGCGTGCAGCATCAGGTCAGAGTGTGCACATTACGTCTTGACGCTGTACGCAGTCAGGACAGTGCAGCGCGGTGAAGAAGAGGAGCGCCGGACCCGGAGCGGAGCCGCGGCGCAGGACAGGTAAGAGAATTTTTTATTTTAGTATCGCAAAATAGGAAATTCCGGTACCGAATCGATACTGGTATAAAAGTATTGATTCAGTATCGAAATTATCGATACCTGAGGCAACCCTACACACCAGTACGCTGCTTTATACAGCATTGTAATGATATGTGCGGTATGAGACATAATAGATGCACTATGTACAGATATATGGTATATACAGCAGTGTACTGATATGTGAGGTATGAGACATAATATATGTACTATGTACAGATATATGGTATATACAGCAGTGTACTGATATGTGAGGTATGAGACATAATAGATGTACTATGTACAGATATATGGTATATACAGCAGTGTACTGACATGTGAGGTACGAGGTATAATAAATGCAGTGTGTACAGATATATAGTATATTCAGCACAGCAGTGTACTGATACAGTATGTGAGGTATGAGGTATAATTTAGTGGGAGGGGCGATAAATGGGGGCCCAATTTAGATTCTTGCTATTGCGCCTAGTGACTTCTATGTACGCCCCTGACTCCAGTCCAAGGTTTATTTAGCCACTCTACGGAGATGGAGTTTCAAGCTCAGGTCTCAGCTCCATTTTACCACTGCCACAGAGTTTATGCTGGACAATGGTTATATAAAGAGCTATTCTTTCATCAAGTCTGAGAGCTCAAGTATTAAAAGAGCTACATGTTGGCTACATTGGAGTAGTAAAGATTCGCTATGGGTGTTGTATGGCGGTTTTGTACGGATTAACAAACTGAATGAACAAACACTGTATGTGGCAGCACACTGCTACCTGCACAAAGACATGTGCAAACACTGGAAACATGGGTTAGTCTGAATTACATTAACCCATAATTTAGTGTACAGTTTATGCTGGTAGTGCAAAGCCTTAGAAATATATCATCACAGAACTTCTCATAAAATATTCTAGTTCTAATCACTAGCACAAACCAGTCCACTTTCTTACACAATGGAAATCTCTCCTGGCATTAAACTTGGAAATGTCATATCAATCAACCAAAGGAATTCAGAATATCTGCCATGGAAAATATGCCAAGTCCTGTGCATGCCTCACCTTGTGCCCTATCGGCCTTGCCTGTACTTGTCATGTCAGGTACTGATCTACCTTTGAAATGTGCTACTGAGGTTTTTTCCCATCACAAATGGAAGTTCATCAGTCACTGACCATCTGATCACTTGTCCACTACTAGCATGGACAGATGTTACCCCATGATGGTAAGGAGTCCATCAGATCATTTGGTTGTGTGATAATTGTTTTGTTCATCCATCATACACTCAAAAATTGACTTTTACAGTAGTGGGGTGGAGTGTTCTGTATTAGATATGTATCAGATAATATCTTGCTTCCTTCCTACATTACTAGTATTACTATTGCAATCATTAGCATATGGATAGGATTAGTATCTTACTTCATGTTTTACTCTTGATTTATCTTGCCTTGTTATGCCAATTAAAGTCTTCATGTTCCAGTAAATACTGGTTGATAAGAGGATGTCAGGCTCATTTATGTTTTATTATCTGATAATATAATAATTTACCATCCATTTAAAGGGAGTCTTTCACCTGTTTTTCACCTTTATAACTAACAGCAGTACCCACAGAAGATTTCACACACATCCCAGACATACCTGTGTGCACTTTGTGTCTGTATTACATGTCCAGAAAAAAAGCACTTTTATTCTGCAGGAAAACAGCTCCCAAGTGCCCAGCTGAAAGTGAAACTAAAAACAGCTTTCTCTCCCGACTCAATTTCTAACAGCTATATCTTCTGATATAATGCTGTGGTTTTGGTATAATTTAAAAGCTGGAATGCCAGCTTTCAAAAAAGGTCAGAACCATTTTTCTATCTGCTACCAATCCCAAGATATGAGCAGCTAAAGCAGCCCTCCCCTCTTTAGTCTGGTTTGCAGCAACAACAGAGCCAGGCACTTGGGAGCTCTTTTCTAGCAGAATAAAAGTGCTGTTTCTCAACATGTAATACAGACACACAGTGCACATAGGTATGTCTGGGATGTGTATGCAATCTTGTGGAGCACTGTTGTTAGTTATATAGGTGAAAAACAGATGAAAGGCTCCCTTTAAGACCTCTTTCACACCAGTGCTATTGACTTCTGCTGTTCTGATCTAAGGGCTGTAGTACATAAAAAGATTCTGCAGGTGATTGTCGAGAAGGAAATGTTCCATCCCAGCCTGCTCGTTAGTGTAGGAGATTGCTGCTATTACATGCAGCAATCTCCTCCACAGTATGGGGACAAGCGATTGCTATGCCATAGTTCGTCCCCATACAGAATCGTGTGCCGGCAACAGATCATGATTAGACAGCACAATCTGCTGCCGGCAAACAATGATTTTTAAGCGTTCTTAAAGGGTTTCTGTCATCAGATTTAACCCTTTTAATCCTGCTGACATTAGCACATCTAACTGTGGTATTATTATGTTTATTGGGTGCCCCCTTACTGTGATAATCTTACTTTTGTTATATGTAAATGAGCCTCTAGGAGCAGGGGGGGCGTTGCCCCTGCTCCTAGAGGCTCAGTTTTCCTACCTCCTTCCACGCCCGAGGTCCTTGATTGACAGGGCCAGGCAGCGTTCGTGTCCTACTGCCAGCCCTGTGTGCTGCACTGCGCATGCGCGAGATTTCCCCGGCACACAGGACTGGCCGGAGAAGATGAGCGCTGGCCCTGTCAATCAAGGACCTCGGGCGTGGAAGGAGGTAGGAAAACTGAGCCTCTAGGAGCAGGGGCAACGCCCCCCCCTGCTCCTAGAGGCTCATTTACATATAACAAAAGTAAGATTATCACCCTAAGGGGGCCCCCAATAAACGTAATAATACCACAGTTAGCGTCTGCTGACATTAGCACATCGCTAATGTCAGCAGGTTTAAAAGGGTTAAATCTGATGACAGAAACCCTTTAAAAATCTTGATTGCCCAATGAACGAGTGTATTCCAGTTCAACAGGTAATCAGCGGCAGTATTACACTGCCAGATCATCGCTAAAGAGCGTTCCTACAAACAATCATTAGTCCTGTACAGTGCCCCACCGGCCTTGCCTGTACTTGTCATGTCAGGTACTGATCTACCTTTGAAATCTGAAAACTCATTGAAATTGAAAACTCATTAGTCCTGTGCATGCCTCACCTTGCCTACAAACACTCATTAGCGGTGATCTGGCAGACAGTCGGCTGATGTAATACAGCCTTAAAGGGGTTGTCTTACTTCAGCAAGTGGCATTTATCATGTAGAGAAAGTTAATACAAGGAACTTACTAATGTATTGTGATTATGCATATTGCCTCCTCTGCTGGCTGGATTAATTTTTCCATCACATTATACAATGCTCATTTCCATGGTTACATACCACCCTGCAATCCATCAGTGGTGGGTGTGTTTGCACAATATAGGAAAAAGTAGTAGCCTATGTGCACTCCCGCTGTCCCGGCCACCAGAGAGGCTGATGGTTTTTTCCTATAGTGTGCAAGCATTACCACCACTGATGGATTGCAGGGTGGTAGGTAACCATGGAAACAAGCAGTGTATAATGTGATAAGGAAAGGAAGTAATATGGGTAATAACAATACATTAGTAAGTGCCTTGTATTAACTTTCTCTACATGATAAATGCTATTTGATGAAGGAGACAACCCCCTTTAAGAGCATAACAGCAAAAATAATGGAAGTGCTGGATTCGTCGTGAAACAGACTTGAATGGCACCAAAAAGATTCCACTGGCTTTAATGGAGTCCATTTGGTTTCCATTTGGGAGTTGGCTTTTTAGCGGAGAAAAAGGTCCTGTATGCAGGACTTTTTTTCTCTGCTGCTTTTTTGACAGCAATTTGTGACCTCTGGGTAGGTCATCAGTATTTTATCAGTCTAGGTGCAACACAGAGGACCCCCCAACGATCAGCTGTTTGAGAAGGCACTGACACTTGCAGTAGTGCGGTGGCCTCTCAGCTCACCAAGCTAAGTGCCATACGTTGTACAGCGACTGTGCTGGGTATCAAAGCTCAGCTCCATTCACTTCAATTGGCAGGGGTCCTGGGTGTCGGACCCCCACTGATCAGATACTAATGACCTATCCAAAGAACAGGTCATCATTTAAAAAATCTCGGAAAAACCCCTTCAATAACCGTCATCAAGGAATAGCAGGGCATTCCAGTATTTTCAGAGTCCTGATATCATCTTACTTCATTGTGTATGCTATTTGTTGTTTCAGTCAAGAAACATAAAGATTACTTCCCATAAATGATATATTAGAAGCATGCTCCCTCACATAATTCAGTGTAAAATATGTGCATTTTCTATTCTACAGCAGCAAAAATGGACCAGCCAATGGTAGCCTATACATGAGAGAATACAAGGAATCTTTTGAAGAAGCCCCATTGCACATCCTTGTGTTTTACCTACCTCTGTTATGGAATTTTAATATTATTCGGCTACTTACGGGATTTCATGAGAAAATGGGGATTGGAAGAATGTCACATGGCCAAAGAGAGGGAAAGAGCAAAAAGTAAGAATATTTTAAAAATAATCGAAAATTTATATTGTTATACTGTCCAGCGTGACACTCTACTCTCTCTCTCTACTGCTGCTTCACCGGAGGTCTGGCCGGAGGCCTCCCATCATGTTGTTGCTTCCTCCTGGCAGTCAGAGCAGTACTGCATTGACCACTCCACTCAGGCTGCGGACTGTCTCTTGGCTGCCCTGCCTCTCGCTGCCTGTAGGGTACTAGCAAATGCTTCCTTTGGCTCCTGTACCAGCACATGCACCTTAATCTTCCCCAACCTATGGATAGCCAACTAAGGGTATTTAAGATACCTTCCCCTGTGGAAGGGTTTCATAAGCAATAAGGTTCTTGTTGTGTAGTGTCCTGTGAAGGTTGACCATAGTCTTGTTTGCCTGCCCGTAAACAAACCTCTGCCTGTTTCTGGATTTACCATTTGCTGCCTGACTTGACCTCTGTCTGTTCCTTGTATTGGTCCTGTGTTTGCCTACCGCTTACCCTTGGACTAATTACTAGATCACACAAACTTTGCCTGCCCTTACCTGGACTTTTTCCTGACTACAGTTTTGTCTGACCCCTCACTGTTCCCCACTGGAGCCTCCAGATCCCCTGTGGGCTAGCAGTCACTGAACAGAGTCTATTCTAGTAGGTAGTGTTCTGGTGGTTCCCATGCAGTGGATCCAGATTCTTGTACAGGAGTGAAGACCAAAGGGCTGCCAGGATAATGCCCTTAGAAGCAGCTCCATCTGTTTCCATAACTGATACAAATAACATTTTTAACAACTGGAATGTATTGGATAACAGTGACATATGCTGTCACTGTTATCCAATACGTTCCAGAACAGTAAGGGTTCATACTGTAGCATCATAATCAATGTAATGCTATATGACCCCAGCAGTGGTGGGAGTTCTGGCCTGGTGCCTCACTGCGAGTCTGCAGCGAGACACGCGCTCGTCTGCAAGGGGTATTAGGGTGCTGGCACACAGTGCAGTTTTGACATGCATTCAGGATGCAGTTTTCAATTTAGCTGGTTTAGCAGCCTTGTTAAACCCTGGTGTTCCGCATTGTGGAAATTAATTAATTGGGCTATAGCCACCAAACCTCACTCACTCCCTGGGTAGTCACAGTAACAAGGAAAGCAGTAGTTCTTGGGGCACACCTTGTGTTATGATTGAAGATGGGGTGCCCTTTGTGTTCAGGTGCAAATGATAGGTAGGACACTGACAAAAAAATTTGTAATGATTGCATTTTATTAATTTTGGGTAAAAATCATTTTATCTTTTTTTTTTTTTTTTTTTTTTTTAATGTTCAGCTGTTTCTAAGATATAGGGTTAAAAATCAGTCTGTTTACCAGCTGTCAGTTTCTTTTTATTTTGAATCCCATCATCTGACAGCTCATGTGTAGCTCACAATTGACAAAATGATTTTTAATTCATAATGAGTAAAATGCCCCCAAAGGTGTACATAGCCTTTAAAAGAGAGAGAGTAGAGAGACGCAAAACATGTCCACACATACAATGGAGGCACACAGTCTTTGGAAAGCAGTTTACAGCCATGTTTTTGCTGAGCTGAAGCAGGTTTCTCTTATTTCCAATGTTCTCTGAAATGCAAATACTCAAAATTGCTCTACAAATTTCCAATATTTTCTGCAACAATGCAAGCCGCAGACAAATATGATAGGGCAGCCAGAAGCCAAAACCCAATCACAGCTAGGACTGTCTTCCAGCAAGGTCTGTGGATGATATGCTTTCCCTTCACAGACTGTCCACTGCACAAAGCCATATTGGGCTCTACTGACTGACAGTCAACTCACTCCACTGACAGACTAGACCAACCCAGCAGCATAAGCAGTCTGATAGGCCAGGCAATGCTCCTTTGGAATTCTGGGAAGAGCAAATGTAAATGAGCTCTTAGCATGCTGTGCCTCTAATGCCACCATATGTAATGTATAAAATAACGAAAATGAGGCAGCACTCCAAAATGGTGAAAACAATGGTGGACATTTATTCCGGATCACGACGTTTCGGCCCTTCTCAATGAGGCCTTCCTCAAGCAATGAACAACAAGTGCATGTGCAAACAATATATAGGCCAATGTAGGAGGAGTCAAACAACATATGACCCACATCATGTGACAAAACAAATCATGTGACAAAACACATCAAATAGTGAAAACATAACGAAAGTGATACAAGATGTCATCATAGGTATATACATATCGTACTAATCTCAAAACAATGTGCCAAAATGTATAAATGTATCTCCAGGAAGTGATAACATATTATTAATAAAACATTAAAAACACAAGGAGCAACAACAGTTGCTGTTAGTTACCTATGAATTGGTAATGCATCTGTGCGGGGAAGTCTCGGTATTAAAACAATATGCGCGTCCGTGTAATCACATGGCGCATGCGCAGACCCGTAGATCACGTGGTCGCGCCCATCATGTGATGCGATCACGTGTACCTGACGCAATGGAAAGTGGGCGGAAGTATATACAGCAGTACAGCTTCTTCCGTCCACAATGCCCATATTGACAATGCGCAGATCAAGCCTGCGTTACTTATTCAGTATGAATTACTCTAAAATGGTGATAATGGCCAATAATAATGAAGTAAAAATATATGCAACAACAGGAATGTTAGTGACATTGGCGCAGTTACGCGCTTGTAAACCATAGTCACTCTTCACAGACTGACATCGCCGAGGGGACACTGCAGAACACACTCCCTATGGCAAGTCGCCCGCACACAGTGTCAGCGGCTCACCACCGGGTTTGGCTCAGGTATTCAGGCAACCTCCCCACTGTATAACAGCGGAGTTGCTCCCTGGTACGTCCCTGGGGGCTCATGGGCAGCAGACTGTCACCCACGCTCTCCCAGTGGCCAACCCTCGCCTATCTCATAGCAGCTATCCACTCATAGCATGTCACCTATAGATAAAGTGACTATGTTAACATAAATATGGTACAAGTCACTCTGCCAGTCACCTGTTATGCAAATTAAGTATAATGACCATACACCCCGTTTGTGTGGTACACATAGAAACGTACACATGACAATTGAATAGAGAGTTCCGCCAAATTCCGAGAGAACCCCACATTGAATGCGTTCAATTTTCAGGATCTGTAAATGCAAGAGAAAATAAAATAAATATCAAAATACATACTTAATGCACTTGTTCCTAACCTACACTAAGATCTGGTGGGACAGAACACCGCATGCGAATAAACCGGTAGACCCCGCTATGAACATTACTCCCAAATTGAAAATCTGCATTGAGACCCTTAGGTCTTTAAAGTACCAAGTCTATAAATCCACTCCAACTCGCGTCTTTTCAGCATAGTTTCCCTATCCCCACCGTATTTCGGCGGTGAATATGATCAATTATCACAAATTTAAAATCCTTTTCTTTATGTCCAGCTTCCAGGAAATGTCTAGGGACTGGCAAGTCCTTGCGTCCCTTCCGTATAGAGTATCTATGCTGGTTCATCCTCCCTTTGACCTCTAAAGTGGTCTCACCCACGTACCATAGGTTGCATGGGCACACCACTATATAGATGACAAAGGCAGAATTGCACGTCAAATAGTGTCTGATCTGATATACCTTGTCAGTCTGTGGATCTGTAAAACTCTGTGTTTTGATTAAATGTTTACAATTGACACAGGAGAGACAGGGAAAACATCCCTTACGCACCGGAGCCAGGAGCCTTTGGCCTCCCACTGTAGTCTCCCTCTCTCTCCTGTGTACCAGTATGTCCTTCAAATTCGGGGACCTTCTATAGGACATTAAGGGCAAACTTTGAAAATCCCGTATGCGACCCAAATTAACCGATAAAACCGGCCAGTGCTTACGTATGGTATTCGCTATTGTCTTACTTTGCTCAGTGTATGTGGAGATGAATGGTATCCGGGGCACATCCTCCCTATTCATTCTACCAGATAACTGTAAATTATCACGATGTTGCTTAATTAATCTTGTAGGATACCCTCTTTTTCGGAACTTGTGTTCTACCTCATCCAATCTCTTTCCTCTTCTAATTGGGTCCTGTACAATCCTAGTTACCCGTAACATTTGGCTGCGTGGAAGGGAGTTCACCATGGGCCTGGGATGGAAGCTGTCAAACCTCAAAAGGCTGTTACAGTCAGTAGACTTGATAAATAAATCCGTGGTCAGCTCCCCTTCCACCTTATACACAAGTGTGTCTAGAAATTGCATGCTTTCTGTGGACTGTACCAATGTAAATTTGATGTCATCATCAATGCCATTCATGAACTCATGAAAAATCTCCAAAGTCTCCAGATCCCCATTCCACACTAGGAAGATATCATCTATGTACCGCACCAACCCCCGACCTGTCTGAAGTGGGCGATACATAGATGAAATTCTCCTCAAGATAGGTCATATACATGTTGGCATACGTCGGGCCACGTTGGACCCCATCGCGGTGCCACGCTGCTGCATGTAGAAGCAATTCTTAAACATAAAATAGTTCTTACGTAATACCCAATTCAGCAGTG